>JAAAKQ030304041.1:0-10121 GCA_010016005.3 Zanna intricata
GTGTAGTCTTGTACAATCTCAGGTCGACCGCTCCTGAAAAGTGTGGTTAATTGAAACCCAATCACCAAAGAACACCGGTATCCATGATCTAATATTCAAATCCGTATACAAATTTTTATCTTTACTAGCATTTGAACCTTAGAACTCTCAGCTTCACAATCAGCTGATTTGCAATGTCACGTTTACCACTAGATCAACCCAGTGGGTTTGTGCACCTTAACTGTTTCAAAGTAACTTTATTTCAAAACATATTCATTGAGCCAAATTCTTAAATCATAGTTAAATATTCATTTGTAGAGAGAAGTAAATAATCAGCTATCTATTTCATTAAATTAAATAACTTAATTATTAAATAACTTCTTAATCTATTATCATAATTGTTATTAGATTTATTCATGATTTACATCTTTTAGTAAAAAGATGTAAATTTTAACTGAACGTAGGAAGGTTCAGTTAAAATTAAAATGAGATAATTAAAATATAATTTTAAACATAAAATGATTTATGGGATTTAAAGGTAGAATTTATTTATCTAAATCAGCGAGAGGCTTCTATTTTTGACTTTTATTGTGAATGAAAGTATATTGTCGTTGTTGCCTAAATTGAATTTATGTTAGATAAATTATTTATAATATTTTAAAAAATTAGCAGATAACTGTAAAAAGATTATTGTGATAATAATCGCTTGGTAATTTTTTTGCATAAGGTTATTTATGATTCAGCTGCAACGATTTATGATTAAGTTTTTGTGAAACTAATCGTTCAAAAAATTTAAGCGAGTTGTGGTTTGACGAGGAGTGTAAAAGTGCTCATTCTCAAATGTTAGCCTTATTAAATCTATTTAAAAACGTAAATACAGCGTAAGCAATTTTTAGCCTGTGCTGTATTTACATTTTTAAATAAAAAGAGATAAAATATTTATGAAAGAAGAGCAATATATTTTACCGAAGTTAAGAAAAAATAGCATGCAATTAAAGATTTCAAAAGCCTTTTAGAAGTTAATTGGATTTGTAAAAGGTAAATAAATTTATAGAAAGGAAATATCAAATCTTGAAAATGGGTATTTTGTGAAATTACATAATCCTGTTCATTTAAATGAGACCATATCATTTACAGACTCATATCTGAAATATTTCATTTGGGTCAGCAAATTGAGATGGCAGAAGTAAATTTAATTGTAAGGAAAAACCATAATACAAAGCACCTTGGGAAAATATGATTCCTATGTACTACTTTTATAGTCCATTAGAATTCTATTTTGTACAAAATTACATAACCTGAATATCGTGTTTTATGATCTTATTACCAAGCATTTCGTGGGAATTTTATGTATATGGCTAATAAACTGGGACTGCAATAACGAAATAATGAAAAGAAATCAAGCTAGATTTAATTTTAGTTATTCTGCTGTTGAGATAAAAGTATAGAAAAATTAGTTGTATTCTTTTGAATAAATCGACTTTTATAAACTTATTCACTGAAAATAATGAGGGCCTGTTTTAACTTGACCTTTTCTCATTTTGTATAAACAATATATTTTCACTTACCAACAATTATTTATGATGTATTTTCCAAGCACTTGCAGAGTAATTACTCCATCTTCAGGGATTATTTAAAACTATGAATTTGTATCTGTACATATAGTATTATATGTATGATTATAATTAAAATGAAATTAAAATTATTTTCATAACAGCCGATTGTCATTAATTAAAATAAATTATACATTAAGTAAAATAAAACATCATGTCAGTAGGATGTTTACGACTTATGAGATAATGAAATGAAGTATTACCAACCTATCAATTATTAATTATTGTGTGTTTTAATGAAATGTCATTATCTAATTTGATTTGTTTATTCATTAATTTACCATTATTCAATTATATAAGTAACTTCTCCAATGTGCTAGTTTTATGATAATTGTTAGAGTGTTCTAATATTTAAAAAAAATTGTTTGGGTTATAATTATGTCCATTTGCGAGAACGTTTTTAGTGAAATATGATTGTTCGTTATTATTTCTAGTTATGCATTTAATATTTTCTTTAATTCTGATTGAAAATGAGCAATTTGTCATTCTAATGTATTTCAGATTGCAGTTTTCATAACTAATACTATACATACCTTGTTTTTCTAAATTGTGTTTGTTATCATATTTTATAGAAGGATCATCGTTATTTTTGTATTTTACTATTTTGTTGTTTGTTATATAAGTTGTTTTTAATTTATATGCTTTAAATATTTTATTAAATTTATTATAGTTTATGTTGGTATTTGTATACCAAAGTTATAAATTTATAACTTTGACATATTCATTTACTGTTATTACTAATTAGGTTTATTTTGTCCTTTATGTATTTTTTATTTTGGTGTATAATTTATTAAGTTAGTATTATATCCATTATTTAGGGTGATATTTTTGTCATTTTGTTTGTCCGTGTTTTATGATGCATTAATGACTTTACGTAAACGAATCTACGAACTTTTATGAAATTTTGCTTGAAGTTCCTTGTTAAGCAGAAAAATTTTATGTGTAACAATTTTTCATTAAATTTTCAATTTCAAAATTGTGGTAGCACAGATTCTTAGCCCTTAGCCTCATTTATTCACCATCTGCCAGTATTATTTATGAAAATTAATGTGTATTTATTGCAAATATAAGAGGCATCTGAAGTATAATGTATGCTGTAATGTAATAGAAGAACAAAAGTCACATAAAGCAATAGGTGATGCCTTCTTGTAGTTTTATCCTAGCATTCCAGAACTTATTGACCCTTGCCCTCTCATCTTCTGTCAGTTGCCATTTTTATGTCGAGTACACTTGCTATTTCAGTGCATCTAAATCAACATGCAATGATTAAACTTTTAATAACAGAAAAAGTAAATTCTAGTGACATTCATTATTGTCTAAAAGTCATTTATGTTGATAAAAATGTTGATCTAATTACTGTGAGTAATGGGCAATAAAACTTTTTGCATCAGAATGTGTTAAAGCAAATATTGTGGGTAAATCTTACATTGGCTAAATAGTTTTTGTGAGAAGTATTGAAAGGAGGTGGAAGCATCTTTTGGTTCTAAAATACTTAGGAAACATGTGTTATTCGATAATCCATGAAACCAATAATTCTCTGCAACACAAGATAATACTGGGAAACTTTTCTCACATGATCACCACTGTTGTGAAAATGAAATTTGAACCTACTCCACACCCTCCATTTTTATCAGATTTAGTGTTTTCACTTTTTCAATTTTTTCTATAATTAAAGGGGCATGGATATAATAATTCACCACGAGTGATGAACTGAAGGATGCAATAAGATTGTGGATCATCTGGCATTCTTCACTGACAGAATAAGAAAACTGCTTCACCATTGGGAGAAATGTACAGCTATAAGTGATGACTGTGTGGAAAAATTAGTTTAAGTTTTTGTAGAGAATTAAATTTGTTTTAATTTGAAATTGGTTTAATTTGATTATCTCTTTTTCTTTATGAGATATGAGCAACTATGCATTACATTTCAGCCACTCGTATTTTAGTTTAAAAAATTTTAATTACAAAAAAAAAAAGTTTAGTGAAAGTATTTCTTCCAGTGACTTTCAGTATGCTCAAAAACAATGCTTATGACATTATGATAAATTACTAAGTTTAATTTCAGGACTTAGTATGCCTTTAAAAATAAATTAAGATAAGCAATTTACGAAGTCTGTTCAGAAAATAACCAAACTTTATTTGTTTAATCTTTATCATTAATTTTGCAGTTTATTGGTCCTTGTCCCCTTCAATATATTCCCCTCCCCTACTCTCACACACTTTTCCACTTGAAGCAGTCTTGGGTAGCTTCGTTTGAAATGGCCTTTAAGGTCTGTGACGAATTTGCTTTAATGTCATAAATAATCTCAAAACAGCATCCTTTCATCATTGATTTTAATTTCAGAAATAAGAAAAAATTGCAAGGAACCAGATCAGGTTAGTAGGGAAGCTGAGAGAGGATGGTCATATGATATTTGGCAGTAAACCAATGAATTGACAAAGCTAAGTGTGCAGGTACATTGTTGCAGTAAAGGAACCATGAGTTGTCTCACCACAACTCTGACCTCTTTTTGCAGATTTTTTCGCATAACTGTTGTAAAATGCCTTGTCAGTACGCACGGTTGACTGTTTTACGTTGAGGCAAGAATTCAAAATGCACAATTCCACTAAAATTGAAAAAACAGAGAGTATCACTCTGACATTAGATTGAGACTGACAAGGTTTCTTGGGGTGCGGAGATCCTTCATCAATCCATTATGATATTGAACTTTTGTCTCAAATGCCATAGCCGTAAACCCAACTTTTGTCTCCTGTTATGATCCTTTGCATGAATGTTTCAATGTCTTTGACTAGTTCAAAAAGTTGCCAACAAACATCCACTCAGTGGTATTTTTATTGTTCGGTCATCAAACGAGGAACAAACTTTGCTGCAACTTGATGCATGTTCAATTTTTCAGTCACAATGTCTTGGCATGATCCATTTGAAATGCGAATTTCTTCTCCAACTTCTCTGACAGTCACTCGGTGATTTTCTGAACCTAGGTGTCATGAATTGAAGTCAAAAACCTTTCTGGTGAAGGATGATCTTCAGTTGACTGACGACCACTTTTATATTGTGAAAACCATTTGTAACATTGCATACGACCCACATCATTATCTCCATAAGCTTATTTCAAAAGTTTGAACTTTCTGTGAATGTTTTCCCCAGTTTTATGCAAAATTTTACTTTGTATCATTGCTCCCAAAAATTGCACATTACAAAAATCATTACTAACACTTAAATTTGTTGCACTCAAATAACAATAACATGAAAACTAAATGAGATACTAACAGTCCAAGAATGTATGATTACAAAGGAGGTTATGCAGAACGTAATGCCGCCAACTGCACATCAGCTAAATATCTCTGTTGGTGCGTAATTAAAAATGTTATTTTCTGAACAGACCTTGTATCTTTTACTTTATTTTAATTTTTAATTTATTTATTCAGTTTAAGTTTTTTATCTCAATTTATTAGATTTAGTATAAAATGAGAAATATCTGCTGTTCATAGAATTACTAATAAATTTGATGACATTATTCTCAGATTATTTTAATTTTGTTATTTAATATGATTGATTGCTTTCATTCTCATAGGTTAGTTCAAAGCTGTGAAAGGATTATTATTTTATTACAATTTTCTTAGTCTATTTTTAATGCTGATTGAGAAGTGTTGATCACTGATGGTAAATTAATCCAGTGTTTATTTTCCAGTGATACGATATTTTTCAAATAGCTGAAAAGTGTTACCTTCTTCTCAACAAATATCTATAAGAGGAAGTATTTATATTTCCTGTTTGCATCATACAAGAAGTATGATGCAATGAAAAACTGGACTGATTTTGAAGATTGTCCGAACACTAGTAATATAATTTCAATATTTCATTATATTTTTGTTTCATGTTATTGTCCTCAACCAGTGATTTTGCTCCATTTGAAAAATTGTCAAAATTATATTGGATTTACAGAAAAGAATTATATATATTTTTAAATGTTATTTATGACACCATTAAATTTTTGTTTTTCTGTAGGTACCAATGTGACAGTGAATGCTGTAAATCCTGGTGTAGTAGACACAGATTTGTTACGTCATATGAGTTATTATAAAAGTGTTCTGTCATTACTATTTGTTAAACCCTTCACGTGGCCGTTTATAAAGTCTCCACGTCAAGGCGCTTTACCTGTTTTATATGCTGCTCTTGATCCTGAACTAGAAAATGTATCTGGGAAGTGCTTTAAGTAAGTAACTAGGAAAAAATAAATGATTATTACATCATTGCATTAAATGCACATTAACACAGAAATTAACCATTTATATTTAAAAAATATTAAATCTATCACAGTTAAAGATTTCTTATATATATACTGTATATATATAAATTTTTTTTTTTTTAAGTAATAGGATTTGACTGTATTTAACTAATATATTTTTCCTCTTTTGTATATAAAATTATTAAGTTGTCAGTTTGTAAAAACTTTCAATGGCTGACTGACCACTATACTGCAAAATTTTAACTGACACTTAACAAAGCATATGTTTGGAATTAACTATAAATATTCTTTGGAATTTATACATTTTCTTCGGAATTTATATTCTTTGGAATTAACTATTAATATTCTGTAGGACAAAGCAAGTCTGAATCCATTTATTTATTGTCTGGAATTCCTGCATAGCTAGGAATCCACTAAATTGAGAGCAATTTTTTAAAGCCCTAAGATGATGTGTCTGAAATAATTGGGACAGGTTTTAAAAATATCTTTGAAGTACTCATCTTAGAAGACCAGAAAATTATATTATACATAGGCAATGTGATATAGGTCTTTCTTTTTCTGTAATGATATTGGTCTCTATGGCATAAAGTTCACTGGTGATAAGTGATTCCTCATTGTGTTTTTCAAAAAATTATTACTAAATTGAAGTTAAAATTTTTTCTGTACACAATAACAAATGGTTACCTGTAAAAAATAATTGCTATTATTCGAACTAATTATTTTCAGTCTGGATGAGAAGACTAAAACTGATATTGTCAACATCTTTATTTGAAAAGCAAAATAAACATAATATACATATAACAGTCATGCTGCATTCTTGTTTACAGCATGAAGCAGTATGCACATTCCTTCTCTCTTGTTCACACTCATCCAGACCAATAGGCAATCACTACCTGCAGCCATTTTTTTACATATACAATAAAATACGTGTCTACATGTGGCAACTTTGAGATTGCAGCAGACTGAGAGCTGACAACCATTTTTTTTTTTTTTTTTTTTACATTCTTGAATCATTTTCTTTCAAATGTCATATAATTAACTGAAAAAAATATTGTTGCAATTTGTTAAAGTAAATTAATTACAATATATTTAATTAAAGATATTGCAGCTAATTTTTGTTAGGCAACCCGGCAGTAATGTATTAAGTGATCATTAAATATTCATTTAAATTGAGTTTCATTAAAAAAATAGATACGTGCAGAAATCAGCTGCTAGATGTTAGACTAGAAGGATGAGATCTGCACTGACAGAATTGAAAATGGGGAAGAAGTGATTGATCAAGAATAAGGAAAAAGGATGGATGATGAGAAAAGACAATGACATCCTCAAAAAAAAAAAACAACAGTTGCAGGACTGGCCAACAGAGGTGAAAACTTCAAACAATGAGTACCAATCATTGTTTAATAATTATATTTCATTCTGTTGCTGATTCTAATGTTTGCAATTATTCATTTAAAAGGACTTAATACACTACTTAAAAAATCTATTTATAATATAGTGTAATGGTTAATTAAATAATTTCATAATAAAAATTAAATTGGTTTTCTTTATTAAATAAATGTTAGAAAACATTTACATTTTAATAATGAATAATGATATTTTTTACAATATATTATTACATTATATTATTGTTCTATTTCTTTAATGTTTATATTATTTGTATTATAATTATCTTCTAAAATTTCTATAATATTTACATTATTTATATTATCAGATTAATTTTATATAAACAACTTAACAAACACTTCAATACGTATAGCTATATACAACCATTTCTACAATGTATCTTGCTTTGGATAACTACAACAGTCTTTCTATACTGTATTATACGTATCATACTGTATACGTATAAGCATACTGGTATACAGAAAGAGAAATAAAAAGCGGAAGAAAGAAAGAGAAGTCGAATTGACGTCTTTCTTTACTGTATATTGGTGTAAACGTATATGAGCATATGTGTAAGTATACAGAAAGAGAGAAAGAAAGAGAAGTGTATTGGGAATCACCGACAGATCATCAGTGTTTTTTCCCTCGCCTCTCATTTTATATATATTATACGCATATGTGTATAAATTCTCGCTTCATGTCTTTCTCTCCTACATATATATATATATATATATGCTTAGCGTCTCGTGGCAAGTTTTGATTATGAGTTAGGTAATTTTTTCTTTATGCAAAAGTCTATCGCAAGAGTGTCCGGCACAATGCACCAAAAACAGTTTTCACTTCAAAAATTATAGAAAAGGAAAAATTATATCCTTAGCAAAGCTTTCAATCCCCTCTTCAGACAACATCCATCCTTCTTGCTTGCAATCACTTAAGAGAGATCCATGCTGTGGTAGTAACATTTATTAGTAACTTCTATTCCAGTAATTCAAATCTAGGTAAAGAATTTTAGTAAATAAATGAAAGTTTTAATAAAATTAGTTATTAAATAAATTATTATTATGAAATAGAAATTTTAATAAAGAATTTGGTAAACTGAAGGAAAACACAACATTTTTATTGTAATCGCAAAAAATTTCAGTTTTCAGATTTCAAAGGAAATATATCTGTCGGCCTCCGTGGCCGAGTGGTAATGTCTCGGCCTGTCATCCGGAGGTCTTGGGTTCAAATCCTGGTCAGACATGGCATTTTTTCACACACGCTACAATTCATTCATCTCAATACCTCTGAAGATATACTTAATTGTGGTTCCGGAGGTTAAACAAGGAAAAAAAAAGAAGAAAAAAGGAATATATCTATTTTGACCATCCTTGACTCCATTTTGACTAGTTTTGTCATGACATGTGAACGTATTTCACATAACAAACTCAAAAACAATTAGCCGTAGAACGTTGAAATTTTGGATTTAGGATTGTTGTAACATCTAGTTGTGCACCTTCCCTTTTGATTACAATCAACAGAACCAAAAGAGACCAAAAAAGCCCTAAATCCCAAAAAATTTGGATTTTGGATCTTTTTTTTTTTTACCTTTTTTATGTTTAATTTTAATATATTGATTTGTTAACAATAATTATTAACTTTTTTGTAAAAAATGTTTACAATAAGTAATAATTCAGTAATAACAATTAACAAAGAACAAAAAGATGAAAAAATATCACAAGTTATTAAATAAAATTTTATGTATTTTTCATTAAAAAAAAAATGTGTATAAGTAATTTAATAGGCTTACCTCTTAGAGATTAAATTTTTTGTTTTATTTTGTTATTTGTCTAAACATTAATAGATAATATTTTTATTTTTTACTATAAAAGGTATTTATTTTTCTGTAGATATAAAGAAGAAGAAGAAATATCAAAAGTTGCTCTGGATGAAAACGCTTCGTATTGGTTGTGGTTAACAAGTGAAAAATGGACAGAACTAAAGCAATGATTTAGTTGTCAAAAATTGGTAGTAGTTTTAATAAAATCATTGAGTTCTATTCGTTAAATGTTTTTTTTTTCTTTAATTTTTTGATACTTTTTCGTTATTTAAAAACAACAATGTACTAATTTCCAGTAAATAAAATGTTTTGTGTTATTTGTGTAGCTGGTTGATTTATAAATTTTTCAACAGACTTCAATAAAAGGAGTGGAGGAAGAAGAGGAGGAGGTAATTAATTTGTCTTATGTTGGTTTTTTTTAAAGTGTTTGTTAAAATACATACCTGACACTAAATGAGTTCATTTTTATGATTTTTCTATTTTTTTTTTTTATTTTGAAGAGAAAGATTTTCTCATGGTTCCATAGTAAAAAGCTTACCACTGAACCACCATAATGCATTGACATGAATGCATGTAGCTCCAGTGAGTGTACCCCAATGGGGGGGAGTCTTATTCTTTAAGACTTTGGAGGTTGGCGTCCCCACAGCCCTGGCCTCTGCAGCTTTTCTTCTTACTTCACATTGAGCTGCAGAACACTTTACACTATACATATACTCTACATCAAGAACACTACACAATTAACAACATGTACAATACCACAACTACACAACAACATTCTACACTACTTCTTCTTACACATACACTCGGTGATGTTGCTACACCTTATGAATCGCAATCGTAACCCAAGGTGGGAACTATCGTGCCAATGGGTGAATGGCTCTATGTAGTGAGTCTCGAACAATGTCCTCTGGGCACCTGGGCGAACCCAGATGTAATCTAGCTCTAGCTCCAGTACGCATGCGCTCTGCTGGACTGGTCCGTTATATCGCCGGTACTTGTGGGAACAAAATTAGTTCATCACAAATATCTTCAATGATGGTTGGTGGTCCATCTGAAAAAACCACCACAACCAGT
>JAAAKQ030304063.1:11058-23695 GCA_010016005.3 Zanna intricata
CCTAAAAACAGACACATTTTAGGAAAAATTTATATTACATCTGTATTAGTAATCTTTAAAAAGTCTCCCAGTGCAGTTACAGATTGTAGTGTTACTAGTACTATAAAAAGTCTGAACATTAAAAAACTTGTTTTCTTTAAAAAAAAAACCCTAAAAAAATGTTTTAATTGTTTATCCAGTTAAATTAAAAATACATTGAAATTGTATAAATTAGAAATATACTGAAATGGTTGTTTCAGAAAAAGAGGGACTAGAGTTGAAAGTTAAGAAGGATATTTTCTTTTCCTTAATGTATTTTCATAGTACTCAATTTTAGACAGTTTTGTCAAAATCAGACTAACAACAGGTGGTGTGACCCTCCCACACCTTTCTTTCAGGTCTGAAAGAAGGAGTAAATAAATTTTTCTTTATCATAATGGTCATTATTTGATGGTTTTCATGAATTTTTAAAAATATAGTAGTACCCATGATTACTGTTGACAAGGTAAAGGTAAAAATATTCTTAGCAGTAATTGAAAAAGAAAACCTTTTAAATTCTACTCACTCTCTATCATTGCCCCAAACCATAGAAAATGTCTGTTATTTGTATTTGTCTAAAAGTAAAAAATAGTCTTTAATTTATATATATATATAAAATAATAATTATAATATTAATTTTTTAAAAATAAGGAAAAGAGGATTAAAAAATCAAGCCTTCAGCTTGTTTTCTAAATAAGACATCTTATTTCAAAATATATTATTTTGCTTTTGAAATTATTACAATAAGGTAGGTTAGGAGTCACTTACATGCTGCTGAAAGCTACAATTTCCAAATAAAATAAACTGAATAATCACAAATCTAAAAAAATATTTACAACAAAGTGGCTAAAAACAGGAAAAGGGAGAAGAATAAGATAGAAAAACTTAGTAAAAAATTAATTCAAAGAAAATAGTATTAATAACTGTAATACAGGATCAAAGAACCCCATTTGTAGTCACTAAATTGAAAAAAATAAATTTAAAAACATTGAGGTAACAGAAGAAAAATTTTATAAAAATATTCAAAGTAAACAAAGGTCAGAATAAAATGATATTTCATTTAATAAAATAAGATGTAAATGCAGCATCAAAATATCCAATGTATTTCAAATAAAGGGATATATAGATGGTTTTAAAGGTAATCAAACTTTACATTATTGTTTTCACTGAAAATAGATTGAAACAGGAAGTATAAAAAAAATTTGATTAGATTATTAGTCAGTTTATTATTTTAATTATTATTACTATTGCAGTAATTCACATAAAATTTCACTCCTAGCCATGTATTTTAAACTTAAAACAAGAGCAAATTGTGCTAATTATGAGGATCAATCAAATATAAACTTGACTTTTATCCTCATGGCTTGAATATGAATATGAGAGGGCTGGTGCAGAGGAATACTGACAAAGGAGACATGTGGAGGAGATGGACACATACACATGTCTCCCTGATCAATACCATTAAGTCAAAGCAAAAATTTTCCATTGTTAGATGCATAAGGTATTATCATGAAGTTCCTCACAAATAAGGTCGTCAAACCCTCTAAAATTTTGATTAGGCTCAATGCACAGTTTGGGGTAAGACACCAAGTACCCAAATTTACAATGGGCCAGTTGCATTCAAAGGAGGCAACATGATTCCCCCTCTATAAATTGGATTTAACTTGTAGAAAAAGTTTTCAGAATGTTTGTTAAAATGAAATAAAATCAAAAAATAAATAAATGTAACACTTTTACTTTAATCCATTTTGATTCTTTTGAGAAGTAAATCTTTTTATGCTAGGCTTACAGGTAACAAGCAAACATCACCAACTTTTTTTTTACAAATGACAGTGGGAAAAAATATATATACATTTGATAAAGTGTTAATCAAATATTATGAAAAATTAAATAATTATGAAAATTTTTCTTACATCTTATTTCACAAGTGCTTTCCTTTTTCAGCAATATATACTGCCTTTTTTAATAAAGTATACAAAATGTTTTTCAAAGTACAGTATAAGAATGATAATCAAAAATTAAAAATTTAGGTTATCATGTATTTCCATAAACTATTTATTAAAAACTTTTAATTGTTATATATGTCTTGAATTAAACAATAATCTCATCAAATTCATTTAAATTAAATAGTTTAGATTTATGTAACCAAGGTAAGTGGTTACCTAAAGCAACCAAATGAGAAGATGAGATTTAAAGTGAATGGAAATTGTATACCTTACATTTCACAATCAATAAAAAAAATGTTTAAAATAAAATGTTAATTCTGCTATTAAAACATTCTGATATAAAATAATCACAAATGCAAATAATAAAACAAACTAAATACCACATTTATTGAATCATAGAATACATACGTTTTTAAACACAAAAGGTGCTAATATATTTCCTTCTAACATTTCAATGTATTGATTACAACATATTGTTATCACATCTTTTTCGGATGACAAAAGCCTGAAAACAAGATTGAATACTACTATATAATATAATACTTAAATCCACTAATTAGTAATGAGAAATTACTACATTAAAAAAATGTTTAGTATTAATATACTTAACATAAATAAAATTATGTTTGAATAAAGTGACAAATGAAGAGGTGTTATGGCAAACTGATGAAAGAAGATTTGGAAAAATATAGTTAAAAGAAGAGACATCCTGGAATAATCACTTTGATACTGGAGGGTTGGGGAGATAGGAAAAATTGTGCAGGCAGGCAACGTTTAGAATTATGTAAAAAAATTGTTGGAGATGCAGGATGTAGGGGGTATATCTAAATGAAATGACTGGCACTAGATAGGGAATCTTGGATGGCTATATCAAACCAATCAAATGACTGAAGAGAAAAAAAATTTTAAAACTAGCTTAAAAAATAACCAGATATAAATTTAGTTATAAAATATACAGAGCACTGAAACACAAATGCATAAGCTAGAAATCAATGAAATTATTTTACTGCTTTTATTACACTTATGACTGCTTTTCTGTCCAACTTCCTTACTACCAGAAATTTTTTTTCTTGCAAAGTCATTTTCTAGTAGGTTATAAAAAATTCTTGATAAATTGTGGTAATTAGCCTACAGATGCTCATTATTAAACACCACATGACTACAGTCTAGCAAATAATGAATGTAACTGAACTTAGACCAAAGTAATTGGCCTAAGGTTTTGTGATAAACATCACAAAAAAAATTCAATATACCAAACCAAAGGTGTTTCCTTCTCCATTAGTTTATTACAAAAAAAAAAGAAAGGAAAATTTTCAAACAACAATAAACACTACTTTTACATTATTGAGGAAAACTTAGGAAATAGAATATTTGCACCATTTTTTTTTTTCATTATTTCCGGCCTCCATAATTTTGACAAATTTTTTTTTTTGGAATGTATGGTTTTCATAAGTTAAAATATGGAACCCTATCTTTGCCCCTCATCAAGAATATGGTTTTTTCCAATATTTTGACATCCTTTAAAAAAAATCTCCACATCCAGTTCCAGTATCAAAATGATTTTTCAGATTAATTAACATTTTTATAACAGAAATCAAAAATTAAACTTAAATACAAGACCTTTAAAAAGTTATATTTTCGTATTCTATTGCAGTATCAAAGTGATTTTCTCACATCAGTAAACATTTTTACAATAGTTATGGATAATAAAACTTAAAGGAAGAATTTTATTTCTATTTAAAATGTTGAAGGTAAAATGAAGATAATTATAAAATTTAGCAACTAAAAGTAAAACAAAAAATCTGAAATACTTTTTCTTTATTTCATGTAGAAGTTAGTACAACTATGTGGCAAAGAACTTCACCTCATAAATTTTTTTTTTAAATTTAATGACAATGAGGAAAAAATAATCATTAAGACACAAAGTATGCAGTAACAAAATAAAATTTAGATATACAAATTACCTCAAAACAATTGTGATGTGTCCTAGATACCACACACAATGAAATGTATATCAGATCAAGCTAACTGCAATATTATGATAATTATAATGCATTAAAATAAATATTTTTTGACTATTATATTTTATTAAAGACAATCTAATAATTATATAATTTTCAATTTACCACATTCCCTTTTCTTTTTATTTTATCTTGTGGAATGTATTTCTGATTTAGACATAAGAAAAAAAATTATATAGTACATATATATAAGTAATAACAAAGTATGCAAGGCATAAACTCTGCAATTTGGGGGCACACATTTAACCAAGTAATATATTGAGTAAACTGGATATACATTCACATATAGAAAATTATAAATGATAGTTACAAACACCATACAATGCAGATTATTTAAAAAAAATAGGAACACTTTAAGGAAATCACAAACAAAGGCATTAACTATAACAAGCAAAAATTATAAAGTCATGATCTTACCACATTTGAGCAAAGCAAAATTTATGAACATTAAATTTTGTGAATACAACATATTACTTCAGAAAAAATATACTATTTAATCTTGTGCTTAATTAGTTTCCTAATAACATGAACATCATTAATAAAATCATCTGGAATACAAACTATAGAAGAAACTGGATTATTTTCTCAAAGATTTTTGGGGGCATATTTTAATTATTTATGACTTCTGGTTTTTATTATGTTACAGCCATATAAATATTCTTTTATAACGCTTATCTATGAATATAGCAATAAAGTGTAATGTAATTAAGAACAACGAACTGAGGTAATACATTATGATTAAAACAAACAGAAAATATGAAACACTAATTCTTTAAAACTTTAAATTATTATATAAATTCTCTGACCAATTTAAATGGCGATCATCATTTTTTTTAATTTCAGCACATTCTTTAAAAGGAATCTTAATTAATGGTTTTGAAAGATCTTTTGGATCAAATACAAGTGATTTTGAACATATTTTTAATCTTCCTAACTGATTTTTTTCAGTTTCAATATTTTTATTTTTAATACATGTTTCTTCATAAAGGAACACACTCAATTCTTCAAAATATATTTCACCAGGTTCTAACAGCAACAATGAAAACCTAAAAATGAACAAGACATAAATGGTAAAAACAGATACAAAAATTAAACATGCACAAATATCAATATAGCAAAACAAACTACAAAAGTAGTGCTACTTAGAAATAAGGATACAACCAAATTAATTTTTTTGTATAGCAGTTTTTAAGTTTAAAAAGTAACAAAAACATTAATTTCTTACAAATAACTTCATTTTCCTTTCTGTTTTAGATATTATAAAAAAATTATCTTTATATTTTAGATGTATATTATACAATAACAGTTTATTTATTACACTTCTCATATAGTGAAATCTTAAAACTCTGATATTAAATAGCCAACAAAACATTAACTGTACTCTTTATTCAACACTGAACTAAAATCTGAACCACCTTAATTTCTTTTTCAGCATGATGGATCACTTCAAATTAAATGAAAATTATTTTTAGACAACAAAATATTAAATGACTGTCTTTCAAGATACTGTAACTTTTTCTGTCATAAAAACTTTTGGGGCCATAAAAATTTTTAACAGCAGCAACTAATTCCATTGAAAAAAGTGCTAAATAGCTCTGAAATATATATGAAGAAAATGTTTCATTACTTTAAAAGTATGTTGTCTAAAATGTAATATAATATTAACGTGTTATTATGTTGCAACATGTTGCCCATTAAACAGAAATTATTCTTCCATATATTTTGTAGCAAGTACATTTCCTTAAATGTACATTAATTGGTATAAAAGTAAATGGTATTAAAATACTACTACTACTACTACTATTATTATTATTATTATTATTAACAGTGATCATCCTAAACAGGTTGAAAAAACCTTTATCAAGTAATCAATTTAAATTTGGATTATCTTTAAAGTAGTGATTGGAATATATTTCGTTGGAGATGATTTTTTGTTTATTTACTGTAGCTAGATGTCAATTACTTTGACATTTGTTTAAAAAATGCTGTTTTTGTTAATTTGCGACAAGATTTTAATATATTATATTTCATTAAGCACAATTTGTGAGGTTCCATAATACTCATAATTCCAAAATATCTCTCAGAACAATAATTTAAATAAAATTTTAAATTGTTAAATAAATTTTAACTTTTTTTGTATCATCTGTTATATGGCTAACTACAGTTGAAAATCAGCTGATTAGAAAAAAAAAGATTAACTAAACAATGGATATAAATGAAAACGAGTTGTGTATTTTATCTGTTCATGTATTGTATATCGAATAGTGTTACCTTCTTTTATTATTACTATTAAATTTAACTAATTTTTATTACTATCTATATTTAGTACCAATATTAATATTTCATTTTGCTTTGCTTATTAATGGAATTTTCCATTATCATTAAATTTGGTCTACTTGTTCATTTCTAATGTTATTCTATATCTTTGTGCCTCTTTTGTATTTATTATGTAATCTTTCAACTGTAAACAAGAATAATTCCACAAATATTAGAAAATCGTACATTCATAGCAAAGATTGAAACTCATTAACAATGATATTAAATACTTAGATGAACAAAAAACAAATAGATTAATTCACTCACAACAGTCAATTCATCTTTTTCCTGTATGTGAAGTTAAATTGAGTGCATCGTAGATTGGTGTTGATCACAGCACTGTGCCAACTAAGTCTGGATGAAATGTTAATTGGGTCATGCAGTAAATATCTATGTACTATACATCATGAAAATGCGGTAAAGAACTAAATTCAACACTTTATAATTTTGGTATAAAAAAATGGAGATATCTTCTGTTAAAACAAGGCAGTTTCAAACTACTGTAAATATGAGGTGAAAAAAGCATTTGAAGTAATTATCTCAGCAGTTTTCATTTTTGAGTACGCTATCAGGTAAACAAATAACTATGGTCTTTGTACAATAACACTGGAAACATACCCCGAAACCATCCTGTAATGTAGCGCAACAACCTAACGTTTTTATTAACAATTTTCTACATAATATTACTTTCCACTTATAAAAAAAAAATCACCATGAATAATCACATATCTTATTACCTGAAACCCTAAATCGTTGTTCTTATACCAGCAAAGCAGTGGTATACATAACCTATATATTCCTCTTCTCTGAAATATTACCCAAGACATTCGTAAAAAAAAAATAATCACAGACGAAGTCGTCACTAATAGACTACGCAATCTCACAATAAATAAATACATTCTTACCTTTCTTTATCCATCAGACAAAAATACAACAAAAATAACGTAACAACTGTCAATTGTTAATCGGCATTAGCCAAAATGTATTGCATAACTTGTTTTCAAAATATTTTGCAGAACTGCCAACATAATTGTATTGTAAATAAAAAAACTTTAAAAAATTGAGATTTGCTGATTTTAGTATTTTTACGACAGTGTTTTACCATGTATTCCCCAACACTATTTTTGTTGTTGTCCGGAAGATTTTAAATTTTGTTTGGTACTTATGTATTACATCGCCACAATGGTAAATTAGTTAATTCTTAGATGACGCCATCGAAACACTATTGAAATAAGAAAATAAATAAATAAAATTGTAAATATAATCTAACCAAACTTAACCTAAGCTCGCTACTTATTTTATTTATTTTCTTATTTCAATATACCGTTTCAGTGGCGGATCTAAGAACTAAATAAAGTGGCGCCGTAATAATTCACAAGTACCCCTTGTTTTTAATTTTAATTACGGAAATATATATATATATATATATATATATATATATATTTGTTAGTCTAAATAACTACTACTTGAAGATACTAAAAAACGACTGCTGTGTATCGGTAATCCCTAAGATCGATCTACCAACGGTATCTCTACGTTAACTAAGATAAATAGTTTCTGAAAGAGCATCTTCCTGAAGGTAATAATCAATTCCTTGAGGAACAGATCACATTCAAAATTTCCTGTTCTACTGTTAATGTCCTAACATCCTTGGAGGATCACATTTTGGGCGTTTTGAGTTGATGGAATCCATCATTATAGACTATTATGACTTGACACAAGGTTTTGATTGCATTTCTTATGATTATTTTTCTCCCTTTATGAACCATGAGACCTTGCCGATGGTGAGGGGGCTTGCGTGCTTGATGATACAGAGCAGCTGGACCGAAGGTGCAACCATGTCGCAGAGGTATCTGTTGAGAGTCAGACCAAGGAATGATTTCTGAAATAGGGCAGCAGCTCTTTCAGTAGTTGTTAAGGGCGTAGGTCAGAAGGACTTAAACGGCCATAGGAACATCACTCAATCTTTTGAGTACTGCACAGCTGAAAGCAATGGAAAACTACAGCTACATATTTTCTAAGAAAATGTGGCTCTCTGCATTTTCAAAATTAAAGATGGAGGCGCCTTCCTTGGTAAAAAATTCTGGAGGTAAACTAGTCCCCTTTCGAATCTCTGGGTGGGGACTACCAAGGAAGGAAAGTAGAGTATTTCAAACAGCTTAGTGATAGAGTCATTGTAATAAGAATAAAATCAAAACCTAAGTCAACAACGATTGTTAACATCTATATGCCTACAAGTGTCCATCATGATGATGATGATGAGGTGGAGTGAGTGTACAAAGAAATTGACGAAGCAATTAAATACGTAAAAGGGGATGAAAATTCAATAATATTTGGAGTTTGGAATGCAAGCATCGAAAAAGGCAAAGAAGGAACTATTGTGGGTGAATACGGGCTGTGCAAAAGGAATGAAGAGGCGACCTATTTATTGAGTTTTGCAAAAAGTATAATTTAGTAACACCCATTTTAAAAATCATAATAGAAGAATATATACATGGAAAAAACCTGGTGATACTGCAAGGCATCATGGTTAAACAAACATTTAGAAATCAACTCCTTGATTGCAAAACATAACCTGGAGCAGACATTGATAGTGACCATAGTTTAGTGATAATGAAATGTAGAGTGGAGTTTAAAAACTTGAAGAAAGGTCAGATGTATATCGTTGGAATTTAGAAAAGCTTGAGAATGAGGAGGTAAAAAAACATTTTGAGGAGGACATTGTAAGAGATCTCAGTAAAAATGATAAGGCAGAAAATATAGAAGAAGAATGGGAGAATGTTATAAAGGAAATTCTTAAATCAGTAGAACTGAACTTAGGTGGAACAAAGAGAACTGGTAGAAAACCTTGGACATCAGAGGATATATTTCATCTGATGGATGAACATAGAAAGTATAAGAATGCTAGTGATGAAGAAAGTGAATGAAACTATCAACAGTTAAAAATACATCAACAGTTAGTGCAAATTAGTGAAAGAAGAGTGGATTAAAGAAAAGTGTTCAGAAGTGGAAAGAGAAATGATCATTGGTAAAATAGATGGAGCATACTGAAAAGTAAAGGAGAATTTTGTGGTAAATAAATTAAAAGCCAATAATGTGTTACATAAAGATGGAATACAGATTTATAACATGAAAGAAAAGGTCGATAGGTGGGTGGAATATATTGAGTTATATGGAGGAAATGAATTAAAAACTAGTGTTATCGAGGAAGAAGAGGAAGCTGAAAAGGATGAAAAGGGGGATACAATAGTGAGATCTGAATTTAATAGAGTGTTAAAAGATCTGAATGGCAGAAAGGCTCCTGGGATAGATAGGATACCAACAGAATTACTGCGAAGTGCAGGCAAAGAAGCAATAGATAGTTTATACAAACTAGTGTGTAATATTTATGAAAAAGGACTTCAAAGAGTGTTATTATCATGATTCCAAAGAAAGCAGGAGCAAACAAATGTGAAGAATACAGAACATTTAGGTTAACTACTCATACGTCAAAAATCTTAACTAGAATTGTGTACAGAAGAATTGAGAGGAGAGTGGAAGAAGTGTTAGGAGAAGACCAATTTGGTTTCAGGAAAGGTCTAGGAACAAGAAATTTTAACACTCGGATTAATACTAAAAGGAAGGTAAAAAAAAAAAACAAACTAAACGAAACAGGAGAGATATAAAATGCTGAATAGCACAGCTGAAACGAGCTTTCATTCAGAAATATAATTTGCTTATATCAAAAATTAATTTAAATAAAGCTATTAACTGAGTTTGAGTTACCATGAGGGTTAAGTATTTCTATGATCTGACTATCCAAAATTATATGTACCTCTGCAAATTGTATTGATCAGATTTCTAACAATTTATCCAAAAATAATTTTCAGATAATGAAAAATTATTGTTTTACAGGCCACAACTGTCAATTTTCTGAATGATCATTTATAAGACGTGAAGAATAAAACAAATTGGGAAAACAATTAATTATTTTGTTGAAAAAAAAACAAAACAACACATAATTCTTCTTTTTAGTTTGCCCTTTAGAGAAAAAGACACTTTTTAAGCATAAAAAGACAACCCCTACAAAAGATTCTAAAATTCAACAATTACACAAATGAATCTTGATGAAATGTCAAAGTTAAATTTTTAATGGTAATTAAAATAATTATGTAGTATTGTAATTTAATATGCAATTAAAATACGTCATAAGGGACATTATTAAAAATGAAAATAAAATATTTAGTAAAATAACCCCACTGAAATTACAAAAAGGTTATATCTTATTATTATATTACTTCTAATATTCTTTATGTTATTACATCTTGCAGTGTAGGAATTCAATAATTTTTTTGTAATAAAATATTCTTATATGTAATAAAATGATAATATTAATAATAAATGTAATATTATATTGATTAACTGATAAATGATATTTACGTAATAAAATAATAATTATTATTATATGTTAAAAATTTTCTATTTTAAGTACTATTAAAGTTGCTGCTATATAAATATCAGCTGAAATGATGCATGACTACATGCAGGTAGATTCATTATTTTTTGAATTATGCTTTGCATTAGATTGACCCAATTCAGTCATTTTTGCAATTCAATCATACTGAATACAGTTCCATAACAAAAAAGAAAAGGTTGAAATGGCCATTAACAAAATCAAGATAAACAGTTACCTCAATATTTGACGTTTATTTCATTGGAACAACTAATGATTTGAAGTAAAACAGGTTAAGAAATTAAATAATTTATTTAAAAGCAAGTAATCCATCCTAATTATGCTTCGAAATAAGTTACTTTAACAGTTTCACTTATTTATGAAATAAAGATCTGACTAGCTTGATAGAAAAATCTTCTTTTAAATGACTAATTATTGCAGGTTACATTTCCTAAAAATAAACAACAGAATAATGTTTAATAGTTGGAGTATTGTTTACAGCAGTTCTGCCCACTTAAGTTATTGTATCCTGATTAAAATTAATCTTCATTTCGCTGGACTCCATAATACCAGTGAATCTATTTTATTAAATAATTTTTAATTTGTCTTTGGAATAGTATCTAACACTTAAATATTTTGAACTGAAGAAATATAAATTCAGGTTCTTTTTTTTAAATCTGTCAAGTTTGTAATAAGGAAAATTGTGTTAAAAAACACAAGTGATGACCCTCTTCTCCTTGAAGACTCTGTCAACCTTGTAGGTAAGAGTTGTTGTTTGTGTGAGTTGATGGGCGAGTGTGTGAGTGTATGTACATATGTACATGAGTATATGTATGTGTGGATTTTGTGATGTTTTTGTACATATGTACGTGATTTTGTGGTGTTTTGCTTGGTATTCCTTGTGCATGCTTGGGTGCTTCTGTACTGTGAATTTCTGTCCTTGCAGTGTTATGATGAATGTGTGTTAATTGGTCTGCCTCAATTGTATGTGCGTGTGTGGTGAGTGTATGCATGGTACTATTGTGCTGTGCGAGTGGGGTGTTGAATGGTTTGTTGTTGAGGCAACCAAATTGTATGTGGGTATTAATCCCTCCTCCTGAAATAATGCTTTACTAGTGGTTCTATGATGGGTGGATCGTCAGGGGTGGTGGTTTAGTTGGTGGTGCGCAGGAACACACAGTATCTAATAACATCTTGCAGAACTTGTTAGCAACCCTGACATTGTCTGGACTCTGTAAAATGGATTATTTTGCCTCAAAAAAAATAATAAAATTAAAAAAAAATAAATAAATGATTTTTCCTTTGTCTGTCATAGAAGACAACTGAATGGGAGGCTTAAGCAGTAGTAGGTTCGTTGACTGGAAGGGGGGCTGACACCCTGTAGGTCCGGGTGTTATAGAGTAGGCCTACGGTATTCTTTGCCTGTTGTAAAGGCGACTTACAGGTATGTTTACATTCTGTATTTGTGGGTACTGTAGAATAGGACTACAGTTTCTCCCCTGCCTGTTGTAGGAGGTGACTGAAAGGGGGGCTCACCCATAGTAAGTTGATGGAAAGGGGTGGCTGACATCCTGTAGGAATTGGCATTGTAGAACAGGTCTACAGTATTCTTTACCTGTTGTAGAAGGTGACTTAAAGACACGCTGTATTTCCAAGTACGGTTTCTCTCCTGCTGGTCATAGGAGACGACTGAATGGGAGGCTCACCAACAATAGACCTGTTGACTGAAAGGGGTGGCTGACATCCTATAGGTGCAGGCATTGCAGAGTAGGCCTATGGTATTCCCTGCCTGCATAGAAGGTGACTTAAAGAGACATTTACACCCTGTAGTTCTGGGTATGGTAGAATAGGTTTCTCCCCTGTCTGTTGTGGAGATGATTGAAAGGGAGGCTCACCAATAGTAG
>JAAAKQ030304064.1:0-10121 GCA_010016005.3 Zanna intricata
TCAGCAAGAATAAAATAACAGGTGTCATATTCAAATCGTTTACAGAAATGATTTTTATGAATCTAGATACACCTAGTCCAGCGTTTTTACCACTATATTGATCGAGATGGGTGTCCAGCTACGCAACTAACTGTTTTATAGTGATTCCTCGGCTATTAGACTGCAACTTTTTTAACCAAAATTTCCAGCTGAAGAAGTAACTATAAATTACAAGAATCGATAATTAAAGATGGACGTTCTTGGAAAACGTGGGAAATCGTATGTTTAATTAAAACATTTTCGACCAAATACGAGAGATGGAAAGAAAAGTTGCTAGGATCGATTTTCACTATATCAGCATATCTTGTCTTTCATAAAGACGACGGATAACCTAATAAAAATTATTTGGATAATGAAAGTATTTTTTAATACTTTGACTTGAAGAAAAGAGCTTTCATGGATAAATTCCGAATATCTTTCACTAACAATGTTGGTTCTTAACGAACTATAAGAACGTTGTTGATTATATTCCAAAAAATTTCAATCAACCACACAAAAATAACAGTAACTCAACATCAACACGTACTTACAATTGAGTACTTTAATAAAATGCAATTAAATAGCTTAGTTCGAAAATGTCCTGTTAAAACGTACAACACATTTATTGGAATTAAGTAATTAAATATCGCTCGCGTGAGATTTTAAGACTCAGCTGAACAAGCTATACTTCGACACTAATGGCTCCTCAATTCCATCTTTTGCCCCTCGAACAGTTGTTTCTTATTAACAAAGTCTTTGAGTAAATTGAATCGTAGGACAAAATTGTCGTTTTTGCTATCACCATTTGTTTTTTTGGTGTGAGGATGGTATTTATTTCTGGTGTTTAAAGACCCGATGATCTGAATGCGTAATCTAATTGAAGTTAGATGTAGGAATAGGTTTTGTGTGAAACCTTCGATGCCAGTGAAGGGCGAGAGGATCGCGCTTCGCGAATACTCTCGTTAATTTGATAGTTGAAGGTTGTTAATTTATGGTAGGTGGTCGTAGTAGGAAGAGGCAAAACAAAAGCGGTAGTAGGTTATGTAAATATACTGCTGGAAATGACCGCCGAGGTATTTGTATCGGTGTCGTCCTGACGTAGGCCAAACTGATAGCTGTGTTAAGTTACCAAGATTAGAGGGTCTAAAAAACGACCTCCGGTAAAGCCAATCTGGGCTATGAACGGAGGGGGTACTGCGGCGACCGAGATCGTCACAAGGCGGGTGTTTTCCCTTACGGGGATTAGAATGATTTTGGTTTGGTAATCCAAACAGAGTTGATTATCATAAGAATGAAAACCTAAATATTGCTTACAAAGTGAAAATATAACGCAAACATGAGTATAGAGAATAACTATGAAGCAACGACTGAATGTTTTGATATGGCTAGAAAAAAGTTACAAACGCAACGCAAAGTAAAACCACATTTCTTGGGATCATCGGCTTTCCCTTTTCCGGTAAAATAAATTATATAGTGTAATGAAAATGTGTCTTATTTCTTAACTTAGGAATACTGTTAAAAATATTTTGTAAGCTGAAAGCGTAGAAAATAATAAAATTATTGCTAGTTTAAGATTTTTAGGTGTATTTGATCTTCTTATTCTTGAAATATATTGTTGAACAAACACTGTAACACATTTTTATTAAAAAAAGACAAGGAACCGATATACGAAAAGTATGTCACGGCTACGTAAAGAGTAAAAAATAAGAAAAGAAATAGTAATAAGTTATGGAATATTTAAAAAACAATGTGTTGAAGACCAATATAAATACGAAAATCAATTGATCTTCTGGACCATTCCAAGTTTAAAGCAGCATGTTGATATTTAAAAGTGTAAAAGACGAATAACTACTGGAGTTATAACTTCAGAAACCTACTAAAACTGTAAAAATTCCTACTAATTGATTAATTGTTAATGGAATCCGTACAAATTACGGGTAATTTCAAATACTGCTATCCTTAAACTATCTATCCGCAAATCCTTAAACTGTGAACAAAATCCAAAATAAAATAACAGGCACCACCCTTATAATTTCAAAACAAGTTTCATAATCAAACTATAAAACAAAATAACAACTAAATCAAACGTAAACACAAAAAAGGAAAGGAAAAAGGGAACACAAAGCGGAAAATTACACACTTTCAGCGATCCTTTCTTTCGCCAAGTACGTAATAAAACTTTCTACGATCAACCAATCGGGCCGGATTTTCAAATTAACACGGAGTTCAACTGTCAACCTGATAATATGATTCCGACAAATGGTCCCTGTGCGCAATAAGTCATAGTCTCTTTCTTTTTCTCTTTAGCCTCCGGAACTACCGTAAGGTATCCTTCAGAGAATGAATGAGGATCCTATGTATGAATGTGAATGACGTGTAATCTTGTACAATCTCAGGTCAACCACTTTTGGTAAATCGAAATTCAACCACCAAAGAACACCGGTATCCACGATCTCGCATTCAAATCCGTATAAAAGTAACTACCTTTACTAGGATTTGAAGTTTAGAATTTTCGACTTACAAATCAGCTGATTTGCGATGTTGCTTGCGTTAACCACTAGACAGCCTGCAGTAGATATAATATGTTCTTTCTAGCGCAGCAGCCAATCAGAGAGCAGCATTTCAACTATACATTAATGAACAGCCAATCAGATAGCAGCATGTGATTTATGCCACGCCATTTTATTCTAGAGAAAAAGCACATGTTATGCAGCCTTTTACAGCCAAAATTCACATATTTCAAACTCTTTTGCGAATATTATTTTCTCACTTATGATTCCTTAACGTATTTCTTTAGTGTTATTTATTGTATTATAATGATTTTAATGTTTTAGAAAAGCTTATTATTCACGAATAAAATAAATTAGATATACAAGTAGTCTTTTGCAATCAAAATTCACATATTTCGTATCCTTTCGCGAGCATCACTTTCTCACTTATTGACGTATCCAAATACGATGCGGATTCCGCGACCTTTTACAATGGTCTGATTCTGGATGTCGTTATGGGGAATACCCATGTTTTGCGTGTATACAGTGACAAAAAAAATGAATCGACCCGGTTGATTCATTTTTTTTACACCGCTATCGATATTGATCGCTGAAGACTATAAAAAAAATTATCATAAACAAGAATTATTCTTGAAACGTATTAGTGATGATGTGAACGCGAAACTCGCGGCAGGGTTTCAGATCAAAAATATAGACTAGAAGCTGGCTTGTACCGTATTTAAAGGCGGCGACTCAATATTAACTGGAATTGGTTAAATTGAGAGAAAAATGAAGAGTTGCATATGCCGTTAAAAAATTTGGGAACTTCACGAAATCCAACAGTCGCGCGAACAAAATCTATGACGTGGAACGTGAAAACATCATCACAATTAGACAAATCGCGATACGTTGAAATATGTGAATTTTGCCTGTAAAAGGCTGCATAAAGTGTGCATTTTCTCTAGAATAAAATTGCATGGCCTAAATTACGTGTTGCTCTCTGATTGGCTGTTCTTTAATGTATAGTTGAAATGCAGCTCTCTGATTGGCTACTGCGCTAGAAAGAACACATATCTCCTGCCCGGTGAGCTGCATTAAGTCATACCTAGCGCATTCATATACCACATGATAAGTATCGTCCAAAAATCTGAATTGCGGATACATACCAGAGTGTGCCAGAATGAATTTCTGAAGTCTGTCCCGAAAAGCGCCATGCCCAGAAAGAAATTGAGTCACATACTTGTTCGGGTGTACTTAAGAGGCGTCCTGCAAATCAACAAAATTAGGGAAAATATCATGCGTATAACACCCACAGTGTGTCTCATCTCATCTGGCCTGCCACAAGATAACAACATGCTTCATTTATTTTCTTCGAAATCAATTCACCTAACTTCTTAGTAATATAACGCTGCTGCCTCTCAGACGAAATAAAGTCTATTGGTTTCACTTCTGCGATCACCAAGATCGCCTCTCGTGAAATTGTGGCTACCTGTTACCGTTTGCAGTATAAGGCGTTGGGCTCATCAAAATATCCCGATAGCTTTTAAATTACAGCCTATCTGTCCAAACAAGCGTCAAAAATACCATAATTTCCTCACAGACACCCATGATCTTCATAAGATACTCATGGTCTTAAGTTAAGACCCCAGTCTGGATTGCCACACGTCGAATTCCGAAGAAGGCATTACAAGCTTTCCCCGCAACATATTGAAGGTGCTTCTTAAACTGCAATTTTTCATCAAGAAACACCCCGAGGTACTTTTGAATCTGAATATATCTAATACGTTGACCTGACATCGGTACATTGGTCAGTTAAGAATCAATGGCAGTAAATCTAATCGTTAATATCTGACAAATGGATGGTTTGAGAAAATGGGTAACCTTGTCAACAATATGAACATCCTAGTTTTCCTGTTAGGATGAAGTGATCGGGGAACAAAAAAAAATTTTTAAAGATCATAAATTAACATACAAGGATGATGGAAATGAAAACAAAAAAATTTCTGCACAATTTTTTTTTATCAAAGCGTAATCGAAGGAAAAACAAAAATTTAAGAAATATTAAAAGCATCTGAGCTACGAAAATCAAATCGTAATCGATGTAAAATGCAAGGACATTAGTAACCGAAATATATAACTTTATTAAATTATAAAAATGCTGTTGTAATCCGTCAACAACATATCCTGACTCTGGTCAAAAAAAATAAATCCATGAATAACCACCGTTCTTATCCAATCATATCACACGAATGTTTTCTTAAAATCATTTTACCGCTGCACTTTTACGGCGTCATAAATATTTCACGTATGACCTAGAATAAGCAATAAAACGGGAAAAAAACAAGATCTCAATATTAAGCGTTTTTATGTTACGAATAATCGTCATATTGGTGTTTAGACTGTTATCTATATAATTTTATGATTCGTCACTTAATTTTTGAAATGCAAATTCTGAATAAGTTGTAGGGAAAAATTATCACTTTAATCTAAAAAATAAAGACAAGGGTTTTAAAGAAAAAATATACATTATTATTTTTTTTTTTCTTTTAAATAAAAATTAACAATTTAAAAATACACAGTAATCTAATGTAAATTTTTAAATATTTCTGTTTTTTACTGCTGAACGTATAAATTTTTTTTTTTTTTTTTTAATTTTATCGAAAGTATAATAGATGTTGTATTTGTAATGTGTTTTTTTTTCTCTTTGTCCTATGTATTTATTTCTTTGTGTATTATTTTCGTGGGTTATAAAAGTACGTTAAATTTGTTATTCAAAGTTTCATATTAACATGCAATATTATTCACACACACTTGCATAGTATTTCTTTCTTTTATTTTTGACCTAATGGTTTTTTCTTTTTTTTTTATCATCACAGTTTGATCGTGAAGCTACACACGCATTTATATAACATACATATATACATATATATATATAATATTACATTATAAGATATTCGAATTTTATGTTAAAAAATTATCACCTTAAATACAATACGAATAGAGCGCCAATGCGCGTCGCCAAGAAATATTATTAAAATTAAATATAATTTACACCTGGGTGCTAATCACATTATGGCAGTATGTTTATGTTAGAACAGCGAAGATATGTATGTTTTTGGTCGTCCTTTTGCCACGCCTTCTATCTGTTTTTAATAATATACATAACTTTGTTTATGTCTTTTATATATCCACTATATATATATATATATATATATATATATATATATATATATACAGTCCTTGAACTTACTACATCATGCACGAACTTCATCGTCTCTTTCTTTACCGTACTTTTTTTTTTTTTGTAATGTTTTATACTCTTTTATTATTTTTAATCTAATTCAATTTTTTTTTTATTAGTAGTTAATTCATACTTATAGTATATTCATTCTGACTGAATTATTAATTTTAATTATAATTTAGGATCAATACGATGGTTGTTTTGTGTAGGTTACATACCTTTAAAAACTGTAGTGGATTATTTAATTATAAATTTCATATATTTCATCCAATTTAAAAATTAAAAAGATAATTTTAATTATACTGTATTATAATTTAACGTTTATTTTTTTATCTTTTTTTTTTTTCTGTTAAATTCATTACTAGTAATAACTCAGCAACATGAATTTTCTATTTGATACTTAAATATTTACAGAATAAGATGATGATGTTAAATCTACGTTATAATGGATAAATAATTGGCTTCTTTGATGATGGAGTAGGGGATTAATCGTTTTTCAAAACATGAATTATTGCTTACTTAAAAATTTCTTAAATTAAAAAAAAAAAAATAATAAACTTGTTATTTTGAAGACTGTGTATGTGTGTAAATGTAGACTGATTTTTCTGTATTTTGTAATTTTTTTTAAAGCGTAATTTGGAAGATAGAAGTCATAAATATTGAATTCACTAATAATGCTTCTTTCCCTGGAAACTCAACACCGCATAAGATTTTTTTTGTTGGAATTTTGGAGTAAAGTCCTAATTATTTTAATGTTATATCTTTTACATCAGATCTTACAATAGTGTTAATATAATCATAATTTATTTTTAACAATTACTTTCTGAAACTGAAAATGCTCTTTATTCTTTTTTTTTTAAAAAAAAAAAAAGAAAAGATAATAAGGTAGTTTTATTAAGCGATTGTCATTAATTAATCCTATAAATCGATCTCCAGGGCGGAACAGTACCGTTTCAGCTTTTCATCGGTAGGTTCCGGGTTAGAATCCCGATTAAACATAGCATTTTTCATACTCTACAAATTTCCATCTTCATATTCCTATACACAAGCTTCTTTGTAAGTTTCTGAAGTGAATTATTGACTAAGCAAAAAAATATAAATATTCATTTTATATATTTTCATTATTATTTATCTTTATCTCGGAAAATTGATTTACTCTGCAGTCTTTTCCCATAAGATTTTCAAATAAATACTCTATTTAGACTATGTAATATAAGAAATTTTTTTAATTGTAAAACTGTTCAACTTTTTCTTTTCTGTAAGCCAATAATAATAATAATTACTTACAAAAAAAAAAAAAAAAAAATGAATTCTAAAATCGCAAAAGAATTGCATAATAACATAAACAGATATTATTTCCGAAAAAATGAAAGCACCACTACTATTTTTATTGAATAAGCATCTAAAATTGTTGTATCTAAAAATGGTTCTCGTTGCACACACAAATGGAAGTTTGGCTGAACGGTCTGTTATTGAAATACATCCACAAATCAAATCAATTAATTAGTGAGTATATTTCAATTCATCGAAGCAAAACCTTCGGTAAGTAATTTACTGTTCTCTTTATAGGTTCTTTGGGCAGGATGTATTCTCACTTCCTTTTGAGAATCTTGAAACACTCCTTCGTGGGTTTATTTATCCCGTTTCGCGCATCCTCAATAGGCAAGTCAATTTTTCAGACTATCTGTTTTCGCCAATTGAACCTTTCTTTCCATGAGATGATATTGATGAGTTCTGGTGGGACACTCGTAGACCAAATCGGTGCTTTGGACGGGTAGGATCGTTTAGAGTTACTGCGTTCTTTGGAATACGTCTAGTTAGGTGCGAGATCTCAACTTGCAAGCCTATCTAGAGGAATCTATTACTTACATCTGACAGCTATGAAAAAAAATAATCCCAACATGAATTTCAAGTCGTATCGGCTAAAACCGGCCAAGATATCTCTTCAAATCCGTGATTTATTTTTTATCTAACCTCGGAACTTATGGTGCCACACTTCACAGGAAACTGTTTCCTTCATTACTACTACGGAAGTAAAAAGGGAAAACTTGAAGCATTTGGTTGTTACGGCAAAACGTAGTGTGCGGGATACAAGAAAAATTAACCCAGTTTTTCAATAATACGTAAAAATGGTTTCACTAAATTGTTAACGTATATAAGTTAACGAATTTCTAAAATCCTGGTAAAAAAAAAATTATAATTACTGGAAAAATTTTCCACAAATATCTAAAATTCGCATAAATAAAAAGGTAGATTATTTTTTTCCAAGAAAAAGAAAGAAAATTAAATTTTACATATGTATGATATAAAAAAAAATAATCATAAAACTTAATAGCTTATGTTACGCCCACGATAATGTTTATCTATACTTGTTACGTTTCTCTATCAGATTATGGAAAGATTTTTTGAGAATCGGAATACAGTAATGTACGTTCTCGAGTTGTGAATTAAGAGAAATTCTGAGTACGGTAGTGCTGACTAGTTTTGGTATAATATCCAATTTTGGCAATAAAACGGCTAAACAATAATTAAATAATTAAACCCACTTAGCAAAAATTCTATAAATTTATTTTCAAGCGCTTTCGGAACGTAATTATTCCATCATCAGAAACTCAAAAATATGTTATTAATATGTAGTTAACATTAATTAATAGTCTGTGTAAAATGTCTACGTAACAATTATAACTATAATAATTATGTCTCGACCGTTATCATAACGGCGGAGACATTTACAATGACAGGACGGAGGTCAACATAATTTTAAACATATGACGACCACTGTTATACAATTTACATAGACATTTTACACAGACTATGAAGTTTTAGTTTTAATAAAAAAAAATAAGAAGATAATTAACATAACATGATAATTAAAATTTATCAGTAAATGCAATAACATATAATTTTCTTTTTGTAAAGATTGACCAACCATTTTTTTTATTAAAATGAATTTCATACACGTTATTTTCTATGGTTTTAGTCGGTTAAGTTACCTACCTAAACGCCCGCATGAATATATCATCAGCGGAAAATTGTTGAATATCTAAGTTTCAACTTAATTCAAACCGAACGATTAATCTGATTTCTAGTTGTCCGACGGCTGCACTACAGTCACAAGTGGTTTTTGTCAATGCAAAGATTAAGCCGTTAGTTTTCCAACAACTTTAACGAAATTAATACTAAATACATTTATGTGGTAGTCTAACGATACTATGAAAATAAATAAGTAGAAAAAATATTGTCGTTATAAAGCGTGGGAAATTGAATCGTTAAAAGAAAAAATATCCATTATTAAAACGATGAAAGAATGTGGTAATTCAAAACTGAAAAGTTAACATGTTTTATTCGACATAATTCAATGGAATTTAAAGATGTAACTAACACCAGAACCAATCGATGGTACACTTTAAATTTAGTAAACAATACAAGTAGAAAGGTTGTTTTACTCAAGAGTGAATTGGTTTTTAAATCGGTGCGCTCGGTACAGCAGAGTACGAAAATCTGTTTGATGAAAGGATTTTTGAAATATTAAAAGTGGAGCTGTTAAAAGGGTGTTATCGAAAAGTACATAGATTATATACAAGAGAAAAAAATATATTACAGACAGCAATTTATTGAAATATTGTTAACTAGCAGAGTAAAATACTCTGTAAACTTTGATCTATTTGGAATTAAATAAATCTTAAAGGAAGAGATAAACTATTATTGTACAATTAATTATAATTATAATTTTTTTTTTTGTCTTCAGTGGTTTGAGCTGATCTTTTTGACTGGTTGGATGCAGTTCTCCAGGATTCCCTATCTAGTGACAATCGTTTCATTTCGTTATACCTCCTACAACCTATATCCCTAACAATTTCTTTTTTTATCCCTAATAAACGTTGCCTACCTGCACAATTTTTCCCATCTACCTGCCCTCCAATATCAAAGCGACTATTCCAGGATGCCTGAATATGTGGTCTATAAGTCTATCTCTTCCAATAATTTTATTTTTTCCAGATGTTTTCTTTTTCATCGATTTTCCGCAACTCCTCTTCATTTGTCACTTTATCCAGCTATCTGTTTTTAACATTCTCCTGTAACATCAGATTTCAAAAGCTTCTAATCTTTTCTTCTCAGGTATTCCAATCGTCCAAGTTTCACTTCCATATAAAGCTTCGCTCTGAACGAATACTTTCAGAAATGTTTTCCTGACGTTTAAATTAATTTTTGATGTAAGCAAATTATATTTCTGATTGAAAACTCGTTTCGCCTGTGCTATTCGGCATTTTATATCGCTCATGCTTCGTCCATCTTTAGTAATTCTACTTCCCAAATATCAGTATTCTTCTACCTCAGTAATTTTTCTCTTCCTATTTTTATATTCAGTGGTC
>JAAAKQ030304075.1:0-10121 GCA_010016005.3 Zanna intricata
ACTGGATTTGGCCCCATGCGACTTTTTCCTGTTCCCAAAACTGAAGAGACCTATGAAAGGATGAAGGTTTGCAACGACTGAGCAGATAAAGACTGCATCGCTGGAAGAGCTCAAGGCTATACTGAAAAGTGCTTAAGAGAAGTGCTTCGAGGATTGGAGAAAGCGTTGGCACAAGTGTATTGTATCTGAGCGGGATTACTTTGAAGGGGACAACATGAATATTAATGAATAAATAAATATTTTTTCCAAAAAATATAAAGTCACCTTACTTTTTGAACACACCTTGTATTTAAAACAAAGAGATAATCGAGTTGAACTGTAAATGGTTTTGTATGATGTACAGCTAAAACATGTGTTAATATATTACACAATCTCTCAAAGATAGAAATTTTTTTTTTTAAATTGCTGATTTGATAAAAAATCATATACTGACAATCACAACAATTAACAAAGAAAAGTACATCCATATATTTTATGTATTTTAATAATATTTAGGTATATAAATATTAATGATATGTATACTTAAATTTAGATTTTATAATAATTGCTGCTGCTTGCACTATCAGATAATTTAAAAGCATCAATAATTATGATTATTTTTTAAGTAAGTCTTTGATTCCTGTAATCATTATTCTCTAATTAATGACAACAGCAAACAAATATTGAAAATGTATCCAGCATTTCCAGTAATTCATAATTTTAGAAATTTATTAAATTAAAAAACTTAATAAATTTATTAAATGTGGCTTTGGTTGTTACAAAACAACTTTAACTTACCTTCAACTTTAATCTCAGTCATTTCTGTGTTTGAAATACTGTTCCTTGAGATATTGCAGAAATTGTGAAGTTATCAAGAACTATGAAATAAAATTTACAATCTTACTTGGAACCCTACAATTAATTACTAAATTTTAAATTAATTACCAGTTGAGGAATGGTCGCAGCAAATACAAGTGCAGGTATATGCATAGAGGCACTGAAAGGCTTCAGCCAAAAGAGAACCCAAATTGGACAGGCATATAAGCATCAATGGAACTCCAATAATGGCATATACCATAGTAACCAACTTACCCTCTGCAGTCTTAGGTGATAGATTCCCATAACCTGTAAATATTAAACAAAATTTCAACATTTCAAGAAACAAAAATGATCATGTAGTGTTTCTAATAAACTATAATGCTTAGTTGTTTATTTATTAATATGAATAAGATGGGAATATACAAAGAATATATTGCTAAAATAAAAGGAAGGAAACTTGTTACACAAAGGAAATTTCCAGATTCAATTTCTGAACTAAAACATATTCTCAAATTAATTAAAAGTCTAAGACATTAAAACTAACACATAAGGGAGGGAGGGTGAGAGGGAGAGAATGAGTGAGTAAGAGAGAGAGGCCTACACCAAAACGAACTATAACTCCTTCAATGATATCAATAAAGCCTTCTCATTAAAAAACATAAAACAAAATTTGATCAATCCATGACAGAGAAACCTAGATAGATTGCATTATAAGTTAATTCAGTTGTGTAGGACAGTTATCAAGTAATATACAATTCATAATTTTTATTTTTAGACAGCAATTGGAAATCAATTTTTGTGTACAGGTTAGCACAGTAGTGAACAGAATTTAAAGAAATGTTGAATTGACTTTTGTTTATATTAAAGAAAGTATCAAAATTTAATGGAGTAATTTTAAATTTAATTAATTAACTGGTATTTATTTATTTGAATAAATACCAGTTATAGAATAAATACTTTCCAGATGAAAGGCAAAACTGCTACTGTTTCCTCATGGAGGTTGGTTGTTATATTTTAAACTGGAAATTAGGAGTTAATAATGTTACCTATTCTGTAGTTCACGATCAAGAATTATAGATATGTTTCGTTTAAAAACAGGTAACATAAATAATGTTTCTCTACGTTGTAGTCAACTTATTGTTTTGCAGAATGAGCTAATGACTATATATTTGCACTTACCTATACAAACAGTCTAACAGGTATAAATGCAACATGCAAACAGGTGACTCCAGTGTTTACTTGTGTTTTAGAGTTTGGAAAATATTTTGGATTAAAATTCACACTGGTGCAGTAAATAAAGTGTACAGTGTGTATGCTTTGGATAATGTTTAAATAGGGATGAGTTTTTGTATACTTTCCAACATAACATGAATATATATTTTATATATTTATATCAGAAATAAAACTTTGGCACTGGATTAAGAGCTCTGTTACAAGACATATTTTTATTATAAATTACTTAACAGATTTAAATGAAAAATAATGGCCTTTAATAAATGTATCTGTATGTAAAAAGAAAAAATACTGGAAACTGTTAACTGTACATTACTTTACAAAGCGTAATATCTAGGAAGTATGCCTGACCGATAGTGGTGACGACTGTGACTGAATAGAGAAGGGCACCACTGAATGACCATTGTAGTTCTTGATCAAGCAAGTCACGGCTGTGGGCACGTGTTGCTTCCACCACACTTGCTTCAAATTGTTGCAACTGCTGATGAACCAACTGGGTCCAATTTTTTTCATATAATACATTTAGTCTCTCTGAAACAAATAATTGTATTTATTATTAATATTATTACATAACATCTATATATTATAATATTTATATTATAATTATTACATGTTATAATATCTAGTTACATTAGTAGTTTTTGCTTTAAAATTAAAATAATTATAAAATGTTTGTTTGTTAATTTATTATGTCCTTTTAGATAAGCTTAAAAACATATTGTCGCAAAACACTGAAAAAACAAAATAAAACTTATTTTTCTCCAAAATTGAAAAACAGTGGCATATCCCAAAATTTTAAAAACAAAAATGACTATATAAAATCATTAAAATGTAGTTTAAAAAAATAAATTTTTTACTTTATCACCACTTGTCTTTAATGCAAAACAATTTTTTGGAAAATATAAACACTATTTTTTACAACTTTTTGAAAATAGTCATAAAAATGGCCACACACTAAATCATGAACAATTCCAGAACTTAACATTAAAAATATTAACACTCTAAAAATTAACAATAATTTGTGAGATAAATATAAACTTCATATAATATTTCACAAACTCCAAATACTTATTTTGACTGCTTAGAAAAATGAAAACTTTTGAAATGGCTAGTATATTAAATTCAGAATAAAAAACAGTGTTTGGAAACTACTATGATGGTAACCACTCAAGAACTTTCATGGAGATGCTTTTTCCTCAATGGTGTTGGAGGAATGGAAAAACTTACTTATATCAAACCCTTTTTAGTACTATTCATGGAGAACAAACTATTGCTTTACCTGCTGCATCAATGAATATCTGCTAATATACTTTAAGGTGGAAAAGAATATTTCAATCAGTTCAAATTAGTACCAGCTTTAACTGAAACCTCCACTTCAAATATAAAGTTCAACTCTTTGGATGCAGAATTAATTAGATCAAGTAAAGCCATAATTCAAGATGAAACTACATTGACTCCCGATTTACTTTTACTGCAGTTGACTGTCTATTGAAAGAAATTGCAAAAAATCAGAAACCTCTTGGGGGTAAATTAATTTACTCGGAGGTGATATTAGGCAAATTCTTCCTGTCGTCAAATATTGTAACAGAACAAAAACAATTAAGTGAACATTGAATTCTCTCCAGTATTGTAGTAAGGATTTAAAAATTTTAAGACTTAAAAATAATGTTAGCCTAGTTGATACCATTTCCAGCAAATGGCTGTTATGGCTTGGCAATGGTGACCATGATACAACTGATGGTTTACCAGAGAAAATGATAGAATTACCTTCCTGTATTCTTTTATAAAGAGCAGCAAGCGCATAAAAGCACATTTAAGTTCTGACTCCATTGTTTTTGATGGTGAAGAAAATACTGAAGAGTATTATTCAGTAGAATTTTTAAATGCACAAACTCCTTCACGAATTAAAGTTAAAGATAGCTGCTTTTGAGAAATCTTAATATAGAATGAAGTCTGTATAATAGAACAACATTAATAGTGAAGAGACTTAAAACTAAATTTGATTATTGCAGCAGTAATAACCGATTTGGGAAGTGAAATGGTTTTCATTCCTCAAATTGATCTTTCATCTATCGATACCAACCTTCTCTTTATACTAAAAGGATGACAGTTTCCTACAAAATTTGCATTTGCGATGACAATCAATAAATCGCAAGGTCGAACACTAGATAAAGCAGGTATTTACCTTCCCGAACCGTTGTTTGACCATGAGCAGGTGCATGTTGCATTGCAAGAGTGCAAAGATTCGATGCCGTAAAAGTTTAAATCTTCCGCGGTCCAGGCAAGGCAAGTTCAGAAAAAAATATTGTTTATAAAGAAATTTTCCAGTGTATCTAATTTCTAGTAAAGGTAGTTATTTTTATACGGATTTGAATACTAGATCGTGGGTACCGGTGTTCTTTGGAAGTTGGGTTTCAATTAACTGCAATTCTCAGGAGTGGTTGACCTGAGATTGTACAAGACTACACTTCATTTGCATTCATAAACATCATCCTCATTCATCCTCTGAAGTAATATCTTACGGTAGCTCCGGAGGCTTAACAAATAAATAAAGTGTATCTAATTTATAACATATTAGAGTTCAGTTGTAAATTAAACCTGTAAGTTAACGAGTGATGTAAGGAATTTAAATTAAGAAGTAACAACACGAAAAAAATCTTCAGAAACGGGAAGAACTATTTTAAAATTGAAACTAAAGAGTAAGATCTTTATGAAAACCAGTTGCCATTTTCTTTCAAGCAAACAGCATATACTGTACAGGATACGGGCAAAATATACTGCGTACTACAACACCCGTTCTATTTTTTCTTTTAGTGGGCTTTAATCCTAGTATATATGTCGACTAGATAAGGAACCATGGTGCACTGTTTTGTTTGCGGTATGTGCTCACATTTTTATTTTTAATGAAGTGCTTCTTGGCAAAATGCAACAAAGTAGCAAACTTCATTTGCTTGCTTTATTTTTTTTTGGAAAATTTCCTGTTATGTGCTGAAAAAATAAGCCAAATTTATTTCAAATCTTTTCATTGTTTTTTCATTGCTGTTGCAATTTTTTTTTTAAATTTTTGAAGCTTTTGTTGTAAAAGTTTTTATTGTTAGTATTAAATTCATAAATGTTAATTAGTTACAATTGGCAAAAACATTTAAAAAAAATCATGTGTAATGAAACATAAACCATGTAACATTTTTGCGGCGGGCCATAAGCCTGCCTTTTTTCTAGTATATAATATTAATGATTAAGATTATTGCTCAAACCCTGACGTAGGTAGAGAGGTGTGGATGAATACAAAAGTTGTCGAAAATACCCGAAACATCATACGAAGTATGAAGTGAACGAATCAGTGTCTATGGATCGATTTGAAAATCTAAATAAGTGCACAGAATTTAAAACATCCCATTATTTATTTACTTAGTAGGTTTTTTTTTTAATCAGACACTAAAACATAAATTAAACTACATTATATATGAATACTCAAAAGTAATCGTTATTAAATGCAATATTTTAAAACAAATATTAGATGCAGTCAAATTTTATGAAATTAAGAAAGGGGAAGGCTTTAATTTTGATGTTTATCTAATTTACCAATGCTACTTCACTATTATTGGAACATTTCTAGAATTTTTCTAGATCAGTAAAGTAACTAAATGTATTTGAAATGTTCCTAGAATATTTCTGAAACGATTAAGTCATAATGAAATAATTTATATCATTAGGGTGTATATTTTGCATTTACTTACATCCCAACTCCGTAGACGGAAGACACCTACCTTGTGACGATTCTGGTTGCCACACCAGCCCCTCTGTTCCTAGCCCTGATGGGCTTTACAGAAGATCGTCTATGGACCCTCTAACTGATTACATCTTACAGTCACCAGCCAGACCTCGGTTGGGATGCCACCGATGCAAATGCCTCTGTAGACATTTACATCAGTGAATTTTAACTCAACCATTGCCTTCGCTGCCATTATGTATTACTTGAAGACCCCTTTCACTTAAAAGTCTCTGTTTATAATGCTCCAGACCTCTTTTTCTTAATAGTTTCATTTTTCTTTAATATACCATTTCTTTTTCTTCTTATCCCTTTTCTTCAATCTACTTTTCTCTGAAGAAAATTCCTACCTGAGTGATGTCGAAGGGAAGTTTTTGGGAAGGAAAGGGGAAAAAGATTAATTTGAAGGGAAATTTTTGGCTGCAGTATTAATAATTTTATCACAAAAACTTGACTTAATATCTTTTTTCAACTACCCGAAGGTCTTGGGTTCGATTCTTGAAAAGTTTCATCTAGCCACCAAACCAGTTACTTGACAGGATAAGTAACAGATTTTATAATTCTATAAACAAACGTAACAAAATAGAATTACTTGAAAAAGTTTAATATACACTCTGAGTAAAATTGAAAGACGAATTATTCTTATAAGTCTGTTCGTTTAGTTTAGAACTTAAAACAATTATTAATAAATTTGAATTAAAACTAACCAATTAAAAATTTATTTGTGATTATTTTATTTTAATATTACTGGATGTAAAATATTACCCAAAAATTAATAAAGGGTATGAGGAAAAAAATGTTAGTTTGGTACTTGTATTCATTTTATCTGTACCTCAAAATGTTGGGATTCGATTGGGCTGAATATCTTCTCTTTTCCACTAATGAGGTCCTGTCATATCAATTTATAAACGATCAACAAAGCAAGCAAATGTGGAACATACGGTACTGGTAGTGCTGCAGCTGTCTGTGAATTGACGTGATAGGTCAAACGAAGGGGAAGAGGGAAAGAAAAAGAACGAGTGAGAGAGTACGCGATGAAAGAGAGGGTTGCAGAGGAAGACAGAAGACACGAGAGAACGTAATAAATGAGGCTGACCATTAGAGCCGATAACTGTAACGTCATAAACACACACATTTTTTTTTCTTCATCGCCATAGTTGACTTGCCTTTTATTATTTTTCAATTATTTCTCTAAAATTTGACAATGTATACATAATTTTACAAACAGACTTTAGAGGGGTTGGTACAACTTCTTTAAAAGTAAAGTACCATCTTTCACGTCAGTTGACCATGCTTTTGAGATGAAAGCAGATAATCTCCATAATTAGACGACTCGTCACCGATCGTATCAGCTAACGTAGGGTTCATTCTCTAACCCAAAGGTTGGTCGGATCGAAGCCCGAGTATAAAGTACAGCATAAAGTGTAATATACTTCTCATAAAGTAGATAATTTTTTCTTATTAGTCCACCAGTAACATCATATCTCACACAATTAAATAACTCACAACCTCAACGACGAACCGTTATGGAAACGGTCATCGGTAAGGGAGATTACAGTATACGAGTTGCAGGAGGAAAAAAACTTAGAATAATTTCTAAAGATATAGGAGTTTACAAGATCATAAATCTAGTTCGTGAGCTTCGAGAGCACCAGTGGATCCCACTGGTGATGATCAGAGAAGAAATCGAAGGATACGGGTATAGGGTAAGGGACATAATAAATGCACGCCAAAGAATAAACAAAGAGCCGAGAGCAACATTTTTTGTGAACCTCGAGCCTCAGGAAAACAATAAAAGAATATATAAATTAGCCAGGGCAAAGTGTGATTTGAAACATCGCAGTAACTTACGGGCCTCGAGCAATGCATGAGATGCCAACAGTAAGGGCGCGCCAAAAACAATTTTATGAGATCCTTGCGCTGTGTGAAGTGTAGGAAAGGCCACAAGACAACGGACTGCTCCAGGAAGGACAGGAACATTCCTGCAATTTCTGCTTTACGCAATCCGACCACCCGACAAACTCTGCACTTGGAGGATGCAGAGTGTACAAAGAAGTATTAGAGAGAAAACAGAAGCAAAAGGCGAGTCGAAGCTCACAGCTTACTGCACGGATTAATTCTATAGGTCATAGAGCATCTAGTGTCTCATGTTTGATATGACAATTTCCCTACGTTAGGATATGGAGCACCAGGGAACATCGCACGAAGCCTGGGTTTCTCCACCGAACATATGCTGCGGCGGCTGACTGTAGAGGTGAGAATAGTGCGGGCAACTTTTTAGAGAAACTTTCTTCAAGTATAAATTTCCTTCTTTATTTCAGATACTCAAATAAGCTTACTTACTCAGGTACTCTCGGAAATATGTTTTAAGCAAGATTTCTTTGTATCGTTGCATGGAACATTAATGGCCTAATTTCTAGACAGGGAGAGTTGGAAACTGTGGTAATTAGCGATTCCCTGGACGTGATATTGATATCAGCGCACTTCACAGCCGCAATTACCTGATTTCTCATTGTACATGACAAATCATCGACATGGGGGAGCTTATGGGGGAACTGCAGTGCTGATTAGGAGTTCTCTGCGATATCTCCAGCTCCCTCTATAGTAACCAGATTCGAGCGACCATGGTGGATGTAACCTCCACAAAATTTGTGGTGGGACAAATAAGACTGCGATGTATTGTCCTCGTCACACTATATCGAACGAGTTATTCTCCAAATACTTTGTAACATTCAAGTTCCAAGTTTATCATTAGAAGAAACTAGAACGCAAAAAAATCATTGTGGGGTTTTCGGTTCACATAAAATCGAGGAAGGACGTTGAGGAGATGGATTCTAAATCTACACCTGAATGTAGTCTCAGGGTTTCAACCAACATACTGCCTACGGAACTAAAGAAAATACCTGATTTACTTGACTTCGAGTATATCATCTACATACACTTTGGTGGAAAACAGATACAACTCGACATACGACCGTGTTAAGGAAGAAAAAGAAGCCTTTTGTTCATAAAAAATTGGATCGGATTGGAATTCTTTTGATTGAAGAGATTCTGATTGACCCATTCCTACTTGATACCCGGAGGATACTGACTGATACTCAATAGCAGTCATGCAGGAAGGTGCATGGGAATCTACACCTGAGGAAATATATTCGAGCACAGAAAGTAACTATCCGAGAGAGATGATATATCTAACTGGCTCAAAAAGGCGTCTTAGACGAAAATGACAATGATTCAGGAGACAGAACACTCGTTAATAGAGCTGCGCCGAGGCTGAGGAGGTTATTGAAAACTATCAGAGACGAAACATTCAAGGATTACACTGAACATTTTTCTAACCTGGCTAGGGATAATGTATCCTATGGAAGGCCACAAAGCGGCTTACACTACCCGCACGAACGGCCGGCTACCTGTATTACAGAGGTAGTACAACGGATCATAGGTGAGAAATGACAAAGGGAATGCTGATCTATTTGTTATACATTTAGGCGAAACATTTCAACCACATAATGAGGTTCGTGATGACAGAGAAATTAAAGACTTCTTAGAGAGCTCAATACCAATGAGCTTTTCGACTCTGCCATTATTTACAAGAGAATTGTTGCGATTACTCAACCTGGGAAGGCGACTGAAGAAAGCCCAGGTTTTGATCTAGTAAGAAACAAAGTGCTGATTTTGCTCCTCCTTAAGAGTACCATGTAAATTAAAGACCTTTTTAACTATGTTCTGCGAACGTTCCTAGCAGAATGGAAAGTCTTTCAGGTGCTAAATATCTTAAAATAGGGAACTCGGGCCTCATAAGGGTGGCCCGAGTTCTGGTCCTCCCAAGAGCAGGGCAGTCGAACATCATATGTTCCTTTGACTGGACCTCTCCGCAGACGCACAGCTCATCAGTTGCCAGGCGGAACCTAAACAGATATTGTTTCAAATTGACATGGTTGATGAGCATTTGGCTATCGTATTTACTTCTTCTAGATCTAAAATTTACTTAAAATTTATGCTTGGAAAAGCACTGTCCATTCAATCCCTTATTGCTCCTGATACAAACTGATGTGGACCTACTTTTTTGCTTTCTTTAGTACAAATACAGCATCTACATTGTTTTTTTTAAGCAATTTTCGCAAACCAGGTCCACCTTGAGGGTCAACACCTGCACCTTTAAATTCTATTAGAAAAAGCTTCAATAACACTGTGTAAACATACCTGGAAAATATTTTTGGTTCTTTCTTATTGTGCTCCTTGTAAAGTACGAGGGCCGTTTTTTTTTCGACCTCCGATAGGCTATAAATAAAAGACAAGTTCATATAAAACAATAATTTTA
>JAAAKQ030304097.1:0-10121 GCA_010016005.3 Zanna intricata
AAGTATTATCTTAAAATAAAGATAAATTATGCTATATAATCTAGCTCAATCTTTCTTATGAGTATCACGCATGTAAAGCATCTGAGCATCTAATTAGATTTTTTTTTCTCTAAAATAAGTGATATTATAAACCCACGTTGCTTACAGAAATAAGTATTGCTTAAATTACGAGACAGATTGGGATATTCAGTTCAGTGAAGAATGGAAACAACATATCATTACATTAACCCAGTAAACCTCATGAAAGCGTCTTATTATTCGGAATGATTAAACCAGTTTTGTACGCAATTATTTAAACATTTAATTACATTAAACAAACCATCTAACTAATTTTATAAACAAAATAACTCATTTCATAATATATTCAGTCGTTCTTACTGTAACCAACTTTGTTTTTTATGATGGCAGAGTTTTAAAAATTCTGTCACAGTAAGTGCGTAAGAAAGGCGGTTTTCCAGTTTTAGTTAACAAAGAAAAATTTTGCACTGCTGCTATGATTTTTAAGAAATAATATTTCTCTCTGTGTTCGTCTTTTGTTTCTTGTTTTATATTTCATTTATCATATGTTCATTTTCAAAAATTGTTTTTTGGACACGAACACCTTTCCGTCATAATAGGTTATATGTTGTTTTTTTTCTGTATAGCCTCCGGAACTACCGCAAGGTATTACTTTAGAGGATGAATGAGGATGATATGTATGAGTGTGAATGAAATGTAGTCATGTATAATCTCAGGTCGACGACTCCTGATAAGTGTAGTTAATTGAAACCCAACTACCAAAGAACACCGGTATCCACGATCTAGTATTCAAATCCGTATAAAAATAACTACCTTTACTTGGATTTGAACTAGGATTTGCGATGTCGCGTTAACCACTAGACCGATGGGCTAGGTTATATGTTGAATTATTAAGAACTTAAGTACTTCTTTTAACCTGTTCTTCCTATACCAAAACTCTAGCATTTTGGTGACTCTTACCCCGAAACCGTCATTTGGAGCACAAAAGTGTACTCTTTGGGTCGCCATCTTCATCTTGGTCAAAGCCATGTTGGCACATCTAGTGAAACCTTCCTTCGTCTAATCTAGGACTATCGTCACGATTGTACCACTATACTCGTCTTTGTCCTCTAGATAGAGTAGCTCCATCTTTATTGTCTCTTTAATCACTGTAACAAGTGAGATTGCCTTTTCAGAAGCCAGCTTTCTTGCGATTTCAGAGGACCGGTCGCCCATTATTTTCCCCAATCCCCCATATTCACCGGTTTTCTCGGTGTGAGAAACACTATGTCCTCATCTGAATTGACAGGGGGAGGCTTCACAACAACGTTAACCTTTTTATATACATCCAATGGCCACTTTAGTTCCATAATATCATTCAGCTCTTGTAATGAACCCGATTTGAGTACAGACTCAACCTTTTCCTTCACATTGATTTTATCCGAGGAGACCCTATCGGTTTGTGCTGCCTTTTCCGCGGTTAATCTCACCTTCGCGCTAGCGTACAATGCGATCACAGTGGTCTCTAAATCTCTTGCTACCTATTGTATCCGAATAGCAGAGTCCTTTATCTCAGTTTTAGTATTTCTATTATTCACACAGAGAGCAACCAGCTTGTCAATTTCCTCGAGTAGCTGGTCCATGGCCGGCCCCCGGAATCTCCCTCGCTACTCTCTTCTACTTGATCATGTTCCCGCTTTTGGGGGCGAGGTCTTTCCTCTTCCTTCGCTCCCCTAGAAGGGGGATCCAAATTCTTGACTTGGTTTTCCATTAAGACTTTTTTTTGGTTTTCCATTAAGAAAAAAACCAAGCGATTTGATACCTCACATGACTAAATTGAGGTGGTGCTGGGGGGTTCGGGGGGGGGTCGAAAATATATCTGTCCAAAAATAGGGCTGAAAATATTTTTTGGGGTCAAAAAATTTTGGGGGGGAAGTTGGTATCGGAAGCGGAAGGCCCGGATAGGTGAAGATCCGGGAAGGGAAAGAAATCTGAGAGACGGGGCAGGAGAAAATAGTAGAAAGGTGGACCCCTTATAAGCTAGACTAAGGAATTAGAAAAAATCTTTGTCTATAACTGAAGAAATAAGAAAAATTTTCTAAGTCGTTGTTTATGTATTATAAATGTGACGTAGGTAAACTAGTTGAATCTTGTAGCTACACTTAGAAAACTTTACTAACACGAATAATATAGGTATAACGTATAATACAAAAAAAAGTTGACAAAACTTACTTTATCGTCCATAAACCAAATAAATCTTAGTCACTATCGTATAAACCGTATGAAATACACTATATAACCTGTCCGAGTCCTATAGTAATCACACCTAAAGCCTGTTTGGCCTTATAATAGATACCAAACTAAAAAACATTATAAAAAATCAATCCGTTATCCGAAATACCTGAAACTTTGTACACTAGTCCAAAAACCTTATGTTCTTCCGATCAAAAAACACACATCGCGGAGCAACGTAGAGCACGACTAATTTCACTGAGTGATCCACTCGACTAGAAATAAGCTTTATTTATGCACCTGCATATTTACTTCCTTGTACGAAGTAAAGTGAGTATTGTGATCGCAAAAAATTTCGGTTTTCATATTTCAGTTGAAATATCCATTCTGACCATCTCTGAATCCATTTTTACTAGTTTCGCGTGACGTCTGAACGTACGTATGTATGTACCTCGCATAAGTCAAAAACGATTAGCCGTAGGATGTTAAAATTTTGGATGTATGACTATTGTAACATCTAATTGCACCTCTCCTTTTGATTCCAATCGACTGAACCAAAAGTCTCCAAAAAAAAACCCCAAAATAAAATTTTTGGATTTTTTTCTTCACTGCAGTGATTTTTTTTTTTTTTTTTTTTACCTCCGGTAAAAACCATCAGGTTATAACCACCAGGTTATAACCATCAGGTTATATCTTCAGAGGATGAGATGAATGAATTATAGCGTGTGTGAAAAATGCCATGCCTGACCGGGACTGGAACCCGGGACCTCCGGATGTAAGGCCGAGACGCTACCACTCCGCCACGGAGGCCGGCTATCACTGCAGTGATAAGCTGTCATTGAGACAGCTTATGCAACGCTGTAAAACCTTGCATAAGTGGTACTTATCTTCAATGGTTGCAGAGTTACAGCCAAATCAAATTTTAATTAATTAAATACTTGGATCTTACAAGAGGAAGATGCATCGGTTCGAATCAGACTTCATCTCCTGTTTTTAACTTTTTTTTGTAATTTAAATGTATTGATTTATTAATAATTATTAATCTCTTATTGTAAAACAGTTTTTACGATAAATAATAATTCAATTATAAAAAAAAAAATTTGGAAAATATCGGAAGTTAATGAAATAAAAATTTATTTACTTTTCTTTTTAAAAAAATGTGTTTGAGTAATTTAATAGACGTAAAATGAAGGCATGTATCCACATCAGTTTTTTCTTTTCGAAGAAAAGTACGGTATTACTTTCGGTTGCATGGTAGGTGAACTGGGGGAAAATATATATATATATTTATATACATAATGTACTTAGACTTCTGTACAAAATTATGTGACTCCAATGCACTAGATCAATTTCACTGAGATTTACATATGCTGTATAGTGTATTTGAAGAAGTGCATGTGAAAATTTGATGAAGATTTTAAAAAACAATTTCAAAATAAGTTATATTAATTCAAGTAAATAAATCCTATGAAACTCTACCACAGCACATTTTTTAAACTTTTTTCGTGAGTTCCTTCCGTATTAAAAATAATAAAACTTCTTATCTTTAAGAACACTGGTTAATTCATCGGTTATCTTACTTTATATGTTCATTAGTAAATTTGTGGAAAATCAACTCGAATTATACTCGATTTAAGCCGAAAAAAGAATTCTCCGTAAATCTATCACTACTGAATTAAATCATGCACCTGTTTAGGTGCATGATTATAATTTTTTATGTTTATAAAAGATTAATACGCTTTCATGAAAACTACTCACTTAAGTATAAACCAAATACGCTAGATCGCAGCACATACAATTTTATTCGAAGTACATTTACCATAGCTTTTTTAAAATATGTTTTTCTACATTTTTTTTTTAATTTAAATATTAATCTATATTTTGAGTTTTTTGTCTGTATTATTAATGTAATAATTTTAAAAATAATGTTTATTATACATTTCAAAATAATTAGCTTAATGTTTAATATATAATTAAATGTAACTGCAGTTTCCATGAGAGCATTAGTTTAGTGCAATGTATTTAATAGTACATAATTGGACGAAAAAGAACTGAAATATATCCAAAAACCCCGTTTTTTAGCCCTAACTCAGATTTCTGTGAACCGATTCACTTGAAAATCAATACGGCTCTTTTCACAATAGGTTTACAGTACTCCACCAAGTTTTCGTCAAAATCGATTAAGATTTACGTCCAGTACTGCAGACAAAATATCTTACAAATGTATATAAAAACATGACGGGCGCAGTAGCGACTTCAAAATTATGTTGAATATCCGCTAAACTGTTAAATTTGGTTCGATTTGTCTTTTAAAATTTTAGTCTTAAAACATTCTCATCTCCGACTGTCATAGATATAGCCATAGAAAATTTCGTGAATGATGTTTACCTCGTGTCGATAAAAAAAAAAAAATTAACTTTTGATAACCAACGTAGATTGTTTGTCAAAACATCAATCATTGGACTGTTTTAAAATGATTATTTTATTTTATTTTTTTTTTTTCTAACATCCTAGTCTCAGGGTATATTCTACTCTTACACCCTGTACTTTCTGTTTTCAATTGTCTATCTTCTTTTTACACCCTTACTTTTTAGAAATAAGTTCATTAATTATGGATTAACTTAATAATTCACAATCTTCTTTTTTACCTGGAAAAGGCCGCAACCAAAACTGGTCGCACCCTTGATGCTCTGACGAAGTTGATGACTAACATCAAGGAGCCTTCAGCAAGTAAAAAGCGACTTATCGTCTCAGTGGCCACACTGAGACGCTGTTTGCTATGCCAGTTTGTGAGACGGCCAAAAGCGAGAGATTGCTGTCCTCTCTACAAAGACGGGCAGCAATAAAGATGGCCTCTGCGTACCGCACGGTTTTGTGTGATGCGATAGAGGTCATTGCTGGGGTACCCCCGAACCGATCTGATCCGGACCATGCAGTTGAAGAGGATGTATGAGGGTATGTCGCGTAGGGAAGCGCAAGACGAACTGTATAGAGAGTGGTAAAGCAGGTGGGCAGCCAGCAATAAAGGATCCTGGACGAGGAGACTCATATCCAGAGTCCGGCAATGGGTCCGGAGGGGGTTGTTGAGGTGGGGTACTTCCTCACTGGACATGGAAACTAGGCGGCATACCTGCATAGATTCGGAAAGAGAGAGCCCCCTGAGTATGGTTACTGTATCGAAATCGATACACCGGAGCACACGATTTACAAGTGTGCCCGGTGGGAACATATTCGGAGGTACACGGGGTTGGAGTGGCTCACGAACACGGAGGTACACGGGGTTGAAGCGCAAGACGAACTGTATAGAGAGTGGTAAAACAGGTGGGCAGCCAGCAATAAAGGATCCTGGACGAGGAGACTCATATCCAGAGTCCGGCAATGGGTCCGGAGGGGGTTGTTGAGGTGGGGTACTTCCTCACTGGACATGGAAACTAGGCGGCATACCTGCATAGATTCGGAAAGAGAGAGCCCCCTGAGTATGGTTACTGTATCGAAATCGATACACCGGAGCACACGATTTACAAGTGTGCCCGGTGGGAACGTATTCGGAGGTACACGGGGTTGGAGTGGCTCACACCCGACAACATCATGGACACATGCTCAGGGGCAGAAGAAACTGGGAAGAAGTAAGTAACATGGTTTCAAGAATAATGATGAGAAAGGAAGCGGAGAGCAGGCTTAGGGAAGCGAATGATCAGCGACGCTAGACGAGATATGGATGACAGGACAGTTCACCAAGCCGAGTAAAAGGACCAAGGAGTGGCACATACTATATATTTGTATTCCTATTTTGATGTATTCCTATTATGTTTCTTGTTCTGTAAATCTTCTATCATATTTTCTATGTATTGTTGTTGTCTATTTTCAAGTGTCTTACGTATAAGGTAGCATGATATCGGGGAGGGGTAATGATGAATCCCTTTGAATATAATACTGCGACATGAGGGTGACCGGATGGTGCAGAGGAAAGATCACTGCTGCACATGGACTATCCTTGTACGAAGTGGGATGTAGGATGCCTAGCAGACACTATGGTGAAGACACAACTGGACGTTTGCGGTATCGGAGGGAAAGTGTGGGGCCATGTGGGGGCGAACCGTGGTGATGTGTAGGGCCAGAGAGGCAGCTGAATTGCTGAGGATGGGTCTGGGTCCCGGATGTGGAGCACACGCAAGAGTGTTCTGAATTGGGGTACTTCTGATAACGAATGGGGGCTCCTCGAGGTGTGAGAGGGTCGTGCTTGGGGAGGGGAGGGCCGGATATGTGAAATGCACATTGACCCTCAGTAGGGATAAGTGTTAGGGCCGGGAAGGACACTCTCTGGAGGGGGGGCTCTTCGGCACCCCAGAAACGGGGCGTCGAGGGGTCTCGATGATACCGGGGAGATCCCAACAGGAGGTCCAGTTTCTGGACCTGAGCTTGGGAGGTTGTAATTAATCTGCTTCCACGACACTCCGTGTCGTGTAAAGCCTAATGGCGGGTCCAGTTATCTTAGAGGTGTTAAAAAAAAATCATCTTTTTTAAAGTTTCTTCTCTAATTTGCTTCGAGATTTTCATTTGTGTATCCTATCCCCTTATTTCCCCTTATTTTCAACATTAATCTTTACATCTTATTTCAAAAATATTTAGTTTTAGTTTTAATAAGTTTCCTATAACTTCCTTACTTGGCTGTTTTAAGCTCTTCACTTCATAAAGATAAATTTATACATTTTGGATTATTTTTTATACCAGCAAATTTATTTTCTGTACAAAGTATTTCTCAAAGGTCGATCACTCCTGAGAAGTGTGGTTAATTGAAACAACCAACCACCAAAGAAAACCGGTATCCATGATCTAGTATTCAAATCCGTATAAAAATAAGTACCTTTACAGGATTTGAACCTTAGAACTCTCGACTTCAAAATCAGCTGATTTGCGATGTCGGTTAACCACTACACCTGGACTTATTTTAAGTCCTGGTGGTTTTAAGTCCAGGACTTATAAGTCCTGGTGGACTTATTTTATGTACTTAAATAACAAAACCCTAACTCGTGGAGAATTTATTTAAAATTTCCTAGCATTTAACTCCTAATTATGATCCATTTTATTACATTTCAGTTCCTTTATTTTTGCCCGTCTCCGTGGCGCGAGTGGTAGCGTCTCGGCCTTTCATCCGGAGGCCCCGAGTTTCAATCCCGGTCAAGCACGGCATTTTCACCCACACTACACATCAATCATCTTCATCCTCTGATGTAATACTTAACTGTGGTTCCGGAGGTTCAAAAAAAAAAATTACTTTACTTCTTATTTATAACATTATAAAATACTAATTTTATTCTATTTATGTACATTATCTATTGTTTCTATTAAAATTTATCTATACCCGAAGGTAATACCCAGAAATCAACATAAAAACATATTAAACTGGAACTACAAGTCGAATTCAAGATCTATAGTAGATCACTAAATGTCTTTGCTAAACGTGAATTGAGAATCGATCCAAGGGCCTACAGTATATCGATCAACAGCTGTGTAAATCGAACTTATGAGGTCTGCTATTTTTGAAAAATAATATAATAAATACCTAGAAAAAAGATTAGTATGTAAAAGAATGTTCGTTGTGTAATTGAGTAATATTGTAAAAGGAAAACAATGTTTAATGCTACACGTGCATTGGTTATTTTTAGTGTTTATCGGTAATTGCGCAATAAATTAATATGCGTATATACGAAAGAAGTAGTTCTTTTTTATTATATACTATGAGCATGCTTGTATATTCACAGTTTCGAAATCAAGATTTTATGGCGTATATAAGAATAATTGGTTAATACTAGCAGACAAATTTATCCTGAGTTGCCTAAAAAGTAATATATAATAGTTACCTACGTAGACCTCGCCACCGGCCGCCATCGCTTTCTTTATCTCTTAGATAGTTCTCAATTATTCTCTCTCACTATTTTATACGTGGTTAGTTTAAAGGAGTATACGTTTAATTTAAAGGATTATACCTTCTAAACGAATCTAAAGGAATACTAATAACAACAAAAACAACAGCGCTATCCACAGGTTGTTAACAAAATTATATATCAATAATAAAAACATAATCCTTCTTTACTATTACACACACACTCATATACAAAATTTAATACCTAAGAAAAAACCAGTTTCGAAAGGAAAAAGTAGAAAGGAAGAAGTCTGATTTTGTTTGTTTCACGGTGGTCGTCATCATCGTGATTTTAAGATGCGTGTGCATGTTTAAGTGTTTTATTCCATTCACGCACGCACACGTAATCACTTATTTATATATATATATATATTCACGGATAATTTTTTTTTTTTTTTTTTTCAGTAAAAGAATTATAAAAATAATTCCTTTTATTCGTACCTTACCTATCATTTTTATTGTAGATTACGAATTATTAGATTAAATATCGTTTTTAATAGATTTTCCTTATTCGACTGAAACACGTAGTTGATTATTAACACGAAAATGATTCAAAGACGGCTACTTTTAAGTTTTATTTAAATGTAGGTCTGTAAACATCACTAAATCAGTTTTTATTATTTTTATTGCACTATAGATGGTAATTATACGATACCTAAATTCCTGTAAAATTTTGCACTTAAGGAACATCTAAAAAAAATATTTATTGTAGGGTTAACTCTTCCAGACACAAGAATTTTAAAACAAAGTAGGATCTTACATTTTCACTACATCTTTTAAAAGATATTATTTATTTATTTTTTATAAAATATTGTGTTTTCTTAGACTACAAAATATATTTTCTTCTTTTTTTTTTAGCGTTCATCTTTGTTCCCCTCCCCTGGATCCGGATCCGCAATTAAGCAATAACAAAACTCCAGCGGGGCACCATCCCCTCAAATTACCTCGCCAGGGCACAAGATCCCGCCAATGTAGCCGGGACTCGGTCTTTTATTGACACGCCATGCCTCTAATGAGGGGACCTCGAAAGGATCCCCACACCGGAACTCCGGTCTGAACGCCTTACCTCTAGTGAAAAACCCCTATGTCAGCTGGTGAATTACTGACACTACAAATATTTACAAAACGTATTAATCTCTAAGCTCATGTACATTTAATAGCATTTGTAACCGAATATTCATATATAAGTTGTTTCTAAAAGGAATCTTTTTGAATTTAGTTTATAAGTAAATTTTCAGTAAAAAAATTAAGCTCTAGTCCTCTACATTAATTACTTAAACACAATTTCTTCCGTCTACAAATAATCAATCAGTCGACAAAAAAAATTCCGCATTTGAGAAAAAGTGAACAAAATATTAATTATGTCGAAATGTCTAAAACAGAGTTTTAAAAATGACACAAAAATATTTATTAACCAGTGACACTGAATGGTAGAAATGATACAACATAAAGGGTTATGAATGGATCCCACCAAAACAGAAAAAATACAAATTATTCACATAGAAAAAGAAAGTTGTTAAGGAAATAATTTTTTTCTTTAAAAAAAAACTATAAGTAATACTTAAAAAAAAATAAAATTAATAACAAAAAAAGGAATGATATACTGAAACTAGAATAGGTGGGAGGATAAATATTTTAAGGCAAGTTTAAAGAAATATATGTTTTTTGGCTTTTGCAGATTTAAATATTTTATCAGTTTCTATCAAATCATAACTTAAAATACTGTCGATTTGTGTATACTAATTTGAACTTCTACCGTTATGCTTCTTAAGAATAGTCAAGTTGAATATAACAATCATTTCTCGGCAGTTATCGAGGGGAACTCACCGGGTTGGTCTAGTGCTTAACGCGATATCGCAAATCAGCTGATTTCGAAGTCGAGAGTTCTAAGCTTCAAATCCTAGTAAAGATAAAAATTTTTATACGGATTTGAATACTAGATCGTGGATACCGGTGTTGTTTGGTGGTT
>JAAAKQ030304141.1:0-10120 GCA_010016005.3 Zanna intricata
GGTAAATGGGAAAAATTGTGCAGGCAGGCAATGGTTGGAATATGTAAAACAAATTGTTAGGGATGTAGGATGTAGGATGTAGGAGGTATAACGAAATGAAACGACTGGCACTGGATAGGGAATCTTGAGCTTGCATCAATCCAGTCAAATGACTGAAGACAAAAAAAAAAAGAAAAGAATACAAAATAAAATTAAACATCATTATCTGATTATTTTTTATAATAGCCTCACTTTTACATTGTACAGTTTACTGTTTACCGAAAAGCTGCATTTAGTGCAAATTATAAGAATAAAAAATTTAAAAAAACAGTAAATGCTAGTTATAAATTATATTTGTATATCAGGTAACAATCATATGGTAACAAATGACTCTACATGAGATATTGGTTAATCTCAAAAATAGCACTTCCATTAATTAATATGTGATGTATTTAATTCATGATACATGATATCATTTAATACATGTTACTTCATGTATTTAATTCTTTGTTTTATAGTATTAATTAGAAAAAAGATTGTAGTACATAAAATTCTTAATAAAAGGATTAAAGACATTTTTTCAAGAAGAGCATGGGAAACTGAACTCATTTACACAATTTTCATTTTCAAACAGTTTAAAAATTTTATTTGAATATTCATCCACAACTTCACTTTTATTATTTTGATGTATGGAAATTGTGCATTAGATATAGATGATTTTTAGCTCTGTAACTAAAACCTTCACTCTGTTCAACTGGAGGACTATATGCAACATCAGTGTATGGCATATATAACATGATTATATGGCAGACATTATTCCTTTACAAAAAAAAAAAGAAAGAAACTCTGCCTCATGTACCACAGAGAGACATGTGGTCACAGACATAAGAAAGTTTGAAACAGAAAAGTGAAGTAACAAATTAACATACCCCTTTCCTATATGAATCATTGAGTTACAAACTATTTCAACTAAGAGGAGAATAAAACAAAAAAATGAAAAATTGTTCATCGATTTCTCTCTAGTAAGATTATTTCACTTTTCAAATGGAAATAGCTTCAACATAAGAAGAAAAAGCATTAACAGTTTTATGATATTAGACTTTTTTTGGTTATGTAATTAAGATGAATTAAAGATAATTACTTTTTAAAATATTGTAGTTAATAAAAATTGTTCTTAATTAATTAAGGTAGCCGAGCTGGAAGTTTTTAATTCTTATCAATTTACTATTAATTGTTTGCACTGAGCTTAGATGGGAGTCCAGAAATTAACCAAACTTCACTTTTTTTTCAACTTAAGCAAAAGAGAATAATATTTCTGAAATGCTCAGCTTTTCATTTGCAAGCCAGTCCCATTTAATCAAGATGAACAGAAGAATTCTGTATTTATACTATTTATTTTTAAACCTTATGTAATTTTAATGTTAATTGTGACATGAAATAAAGTTCAAATGATAGCTTTAAGAAAAATAGAGTGTAAGACATCTGGTTATCAATAACATAATTATTTAAAATTTTTTTATTCTGCAACTCCTATATCTCAGCTACTAATTTTATTTACTTCTTTACAGTGGCTATGGTATTTTCAAGTACAGTTTTCTATTTAAAGTCAGTTTGACAGGATCTCCACCACTTTACAGTTATAGTACCAAACAAAATATATCATACATAAAATAAAATTCATTAAGTAACCTCTCCTTAATGGCTTACCTTTACTGCACATAACTAATGAATCTAAGGTGGCACTTAGAAATCAAATTCTGGTCATTTAGAAATTTTAAGAAAAAAATCATAATTGGTTACATATGATCTGCTTTGAATCTTTTTTTTTTTAACCTCTGCTACCACCATTAAGGTATATCTTCAGAGGATGAGCTGAATGAGTTGTAGTGTGTGTGAAAAATGCCATGCCTGACCAGGACTCGAACCCGGGAACTCCGGATGAAAGGCTGAGATGCTACCACTCATGCCATGGAGGCTGGCTGCTTTGAATCTATGCTTTATCATTTAGGGAATTAAATATTTTGTTTCACTAGGGCAGCATTTCTCAACCTAGGGGTCGTGAAATTTTTTTTCTTGATGACATTGCCATTAAGCTTACAACTACAACTTTTAATTATTACCCTACTTTATACATCAACAATAATGAAATCATTTTATGAGAAAAAAATAATTTATTATAAACATGTTACTTACATTTATAAGTATCCATATAACGAAAATAAGTTAATGAGATGGTTGCGTTTATTTTTTATTTAAAAGTTTCTCCACACATGGATTTATGTTAGAAACATATAAAAGCAAATTGTTTGCAAATGATTAATGAGAATTCCTATACTTAGTTTTTAGTACAACCGTAGATGAAAAACTATTTCACAGAGATAAGATGCGGCAAAAGGTATTAATATTTGCAATGCTTCTGTGATTAGATTTAAATATTCACTTCAACAAGCAAGCCAAGAACTTAGCAGCTACAATAGTGTCTTCACTAAATGGATTGAGTACCCATCTCTTTGAGAACAATGATGTTATTTCCTAAATAACATATTTTCTCAATAAAATCTGAAGTGAGTGGAAACATGTCAGAATTTTTGAATTGAAGGCGAATAATAGATATCAACCTTCTTAATGAAAGCATGAACTTTGTCATTAATAAAATGTTTTTATCATGTCCTTATAAATTCACATTCAAGTCATCTAAATGTGAAAATATATCAACTAATTAAGCCAGTATCAAAATATATTCATTATTCTATGAAAAAATTGAGATATTCATTTGTTTATCCTGGAAAATATTATTAACTAGCCTTGCAATTCCAATAACCTGATTAACATTTTCCCCTGTGATAACCATCTGACTTCTGTATGTAAAAGAAGAGATTTTTTCTTTTCGGCTATTTCATTGCATAGTTTAATAAACAAATTAAATGGTCAACTTTTAATAAAATTAACCATTTTTTCAGCTTTACAAAAAATTGGTTAATAATTTTTAAAATTTCAATATTATTTTCAATGAAATTAAACTTTTAAAAACTTAAAAAAGCATCAGACACACCCTTCGCGCTTGAAATCAAACTGATGTTCTGCAACCCTTACGCCTCTTTTATACTGCTGAGAGCATAACATGTTCAAATATCATATGAATGTTCAAACATGACACTTTTACAGCAAATATTATGCAAGCAGACCAAATTTCATGGAGCACTTAAACACCAAGTTGGAATTTGTAAATTGCTCAAGTTTATACATTCATACATGCATATTCATACCCACTGCTATCAATGCAGCTAAATAGTTTTAACTAGGTTTCAATGGATTGTGGTTGGCAGGTTATGAAATATTCATTATATATATTTTTTTAATTTTTGGGATAGTGAAGCTACAAAGGTTGAGAATCACTGCTTTAGAGTAATGAAAAATAATAATGGCGTAAAGATACAAAGCAAGGTACTACAAAAATATTTCTTATCAATACAAAAAATTAATATCTACAATTTATAAAGTACAGAAAAAAGAAATATATATGTATATAGATTTATTTACCTCAACTTCTTTATCAAAAGGTGTACGGTTTACTAAATAATTAAATGCAACGAACCCAATATCTCCTACACAGTATGTTATCTGATAATCACCATGACTTACAAAATTTGTAATAGGAGGGAATTCACCATTTTTCTCTAAAACAAACATATAAAAATTCAACTGATGGACATAGAGAGAAACAAATTGATAAATTCTGTAACTTTATTAATTTGTAAACAGAACGATAACTTTAAAAATAATAAAGATTCCTGCATTGTAATAGTAAACTCCATTCCTTATAGTATAATGATTCTATAACACCGGAATGTTCTTGAATCCTAGAAACTAGCATCAACTAAGGAAAATATATATCAATGGCCAAAGCCATTTTAAACTGGTTTCCATAGATCATTGAATCTAAACAACACTTGGTGCATTACATGCTGTTAGCGTTTATTAATGCTGGTTAATGACTACACAATTTGATGCCACCTAAAACTGATATTAAAGAATTAATTTGACCAAATAGATGGGATAAAAATTTCCAAAAAAAAATATTTTATTAGATTCATAATTTACAAACATCATTTTTATTAAGCTGTTATTTACTATAGTTTATCATTTCCCATGGTGTCATTGTAACAAATAGTATAATATTAATTATGTGTGTAAATTATGAATTGTATGCACTGTTTTTTTTTCATTTATCACAAAGTACTTCAAGATTTTTTTTTTAATTTAATGATTAACAGATTTTGTAAGTAATAAAAGAAGCTAATGCATATTAAAAAAATATTACTTACGATCAAGTAAGAGTAAAAACCTTTGTTTAGCATCTGATTTCAGTCAACACTTTTGTTTTCATTCCATCATTTGAAACTGAACTACTTGAAACTGAAATAGAACATCAACCTGGAAGAACATCTTTTCCAGGACAATTTATTTTTTTAAACCCCCATTTTTTTTTTTTTTTTTTTTTAGTAGATTCTAGCATCTCCATTTGTTGTGTAAAAAAAAAAAAAAAACAAATCATATTTCTTTTTAAGTCACAAACAAATGGGCTAAGTTAATATTCACAAATGTGACATTGCACATATCAAGAACTATTCACATGAGGTTTTAAAAATTGCAATGTACTTTTACTGCTGCTAAATTCAATAAGCTATTTTAAAATTAATTTTATTACAAAGTAAAATTTGAAATTACGGTATGAATATAATCATGTATATACAAAAAGAAGTTATATCATTTTAAAACATTCCAGTAATATACAGTATAATTTCTAATAATGTAAAATTGTTTTCTTACTTATAACAGTCTATCTTTTGTTCACTCAGCTTAAAATTAAGATAATAATTTACCAAAAATGATTAAAGTTATAAAAAATTTCTGAAAAAATTAAAGTTATAAAAATTCTCTAAAATGTTTGTAAATGTTTTAAAGAAACAAATGGAATCTTACCTTCCAAACACATGAAAAAAAAAAAAGAAGATATATATATATATAAATATATATATACATATATATTCTGTCCAACACAAACTACTTCAGGTCCTTGCTAATATTTATATAACATTACACAATTAATATTTACACACTAAACTTTACTTATTACTTAAATTTACAAACATAGAATTAAAGAATGAAAATCCTTCATGCATTTTGGATACATTGGTATGTCACATCTTAAACAGAAATATCATGTTCTGCGATGACAATTTTTGTCTTGACATCTTGGTGCATTTGGAAACTCTCTTTTTTAAAAAAAGATATCAATTTTAAAATTGACAAGTGACATTTCATTTTTCAAAATTGTCCTCTGGATGATCCAAGAATTTACAATAACCACATTCAAAACATGATAAAATATGCTTAGAAAAAAGTTTTTATTTTTCAATCCATGTGGATAATTGGCTGCTATACGATATTCAAATCAATACCTCCACCTCCCCATGAACTTGTTATCAGAAATAGCATATAGCTTCATAACCTCGCCTATTTTTTCTATGTTCTGTTATAACAGGAGACTTTATCAAGCAGTCCTTCACCTGCATAGGATGACATTACATCAACAAACTTGTTTTCTAGCCATCAGGTGACAGTAACATTTTTATTAGATGTTGCTACACTAGTTGAACCTCTACCATCTTTTGCTAGAGCTTTCATATCTCTCAAGATTTTTTGGATTCCCACCAAACAGTTAGCTTTGACAGTCCCAGCAACATAATTTTTTATCTTTTAAACATGTTATAAGTTGATTTGATGAGAATAAATTATTTAAAAATAATTTTCTATTATATCCACTAAGGTTTTCACAAAGTCTTACAACAATATCTCCAATTACACCTAACTCAGTTGCTGTTTCCGTTCTACCTCCTTGGTACAACTCAAATTTTAAAACATACCCCTGGGCATCAGCCAGAGTCCAAACCTTACATCCAAACTTTTTTTTTTGGTTTGTATCTGTTGTATTTTTTACTTCTGATTCTTCCTTTACAAGGTATTGTTATTTCATTCACAGCAATATGTAATGAGGGAGATATAATAGACTGAAACGCATTATTGAAAATATCCATTGCAGGACGAATTTTCATAAAAATATCTTTAGTGTCTGTCTGGAGAGAATTATTATCAGTAAAATAAATATATCTTTTTAATTTATCAAATCGTTTTATAGGCATTGTATTTATTCGTACACAAATAGAGAGAAACATCTTGTAAACTATGTATAAAAAAAATATACATACATCTTGTATGTATGTGAATAAAAAAAAATGTTTAAAAAATATTATTAAAAAATCCATCTGAAACCAAATAGCTTGTTATATATTTGTGCACGTATGCATCCGTAAATATATAACAATATATGCATGTTGTGTGCACCCACATATTTGGGTTAAATTTTATTAAAATCTGTTATAAAAGAACTATAATTAAAAATATTCTTTAAATGAAACTTACTAGATTTAACAAGCTTTCGGAAATCCACACCAGAGAAAATTTCACGTAAACGGTGTTCGTTAGTAAATCTTTTCCCAGTGGTTTTTACTGTAATTTGACCAGCATTGTCAATTTTCTCTTCATACTTAGTAATTTTAAAACCTGATGTAATTAATGGTATACCATGTCCATGTGTTAACATAAATACAGTGGCCAGCTTTAAAGAAAAATATTATTTAAATATTTCACTATGTTAAGCAACAATAGTAAATTTATCGTATATGAAAGCATGAAGAAAACAACTTTTGAAATAAAACTCAATTAATTTGCTGTTTGCAATCATTACACTAATATAAAAACTAAAATGTTTTTAGTGTTTATTAGTGTGATACCTTTCTTTGCTTTGTGTTTTTTCTGCATAGATTACAGATCTGTAAATATAATATTTTTATCACCTTCAGTTTAAGAGAAATGGGACATTAAAGGTTTATAAAAGTTAATATAATTAATGTTGTGGGATGTCATATATTTACATTAAAACTTCTTAGCAGGTGTTCTCCTTTTGTAGATAGTCTCAGAAACATCTCAAACTAAAGTCAGTATAATACAGACAGGATGAATTTTGTTAATGTTCGCTTCAATAGAGAGATATGATGTTAAGACATGTGATGTTATGTTATGACCTAAGTTACTATTTAATGGTTAAAAATAGATTAATAGAGTTAAAACTATATTCTGGACATATAAGTATAAAGCAGTTATACAAAATAAAAAAACATACATGTTCAGTCATGATCATATGAATGCTGTGCATGATTCTACTTCATACAAATAAAAAATGTGCATGTATAATCATGCATCATATAATATCAACAATTTTCAAAATTTAAATTTACAAATTTTTCAAAATCATAAGTAACAGAAAAATATTAATTTCAGATTCATTATCAGCATTAAAAAAAGATTTGTTTCATGTATTACATGTTAAGAAACAGAAAAATAAGAAATAAAAACAAAATTGAGATTATCAATGTTATTACTACAACTAAATATTATCAACCTCCCCCCCCCCCCCCCCCGGTTGCACATTAAAAATTTTGAGTAGCTTTAGTGAACCAAGTTTGGCCAGAATAAAAATGTTCTTAACTCTATTTTTATATCACTACTAAATATATAAGGAAACATATAAATATAATGAAAAATGTAATAGGAAATATTATAAAATAGTAATGTAATCTAACAGGAATATAAAAGGAAATAGATTTTTGTAGTAAATTAAAACCTTGTCAAATCTCTTAATACCAGTTTTAATTGATTTTTGCTCAAAAGAGGGGAAAAAACAGGAAATTTTAGTGTTTATAGTATTTTTTTCTAAGAACTTTCTTGTATCAGCTTGCAATTTTAATGTCAAAATTGGGGGAGATATTGAAGAGTTTTTCTGCCAATGAGTGAGTGTGTGTTATTTTGATAAGGATAACTGCATTATTTGAATTAGCTATGCTAATTGTACTTATTATGATCATAAAGTTTTTAAGGGATTACTTCAATCCATTTGAGATTTTGAGCCGGATTCTTGTATAGCATCTTATCAGCTTGCTAATGATATAATAACCTCAGGATCAGCAATAAGCTTGCAAAAATTCCAGCTTGTCTTATTAGTAATATCTTCTTTATGAGAATCTTCTCTTTATCAGAACTAGGATCTCAATAACATGAAGTACTGGTTCATACATAAATTACACCTGATTAATCAGATTGCTTAATTAAAAAATAATAAATCAGGTATACTTTCTGCATAGACATCTGATATAAATTGTAAACACATTTTACCTTAAATGCTGTAAGCCCATCATCAGTGTCATCCGTATTTATGAAGCCCCATTTACTTCGGGGAAAGGAAAACCCCTTATCAATATAATTAGCAGTTATAAAATTGTGAATGAATACAACTGAATCATCACTTTCTTGCAAGCTCCAGTCTTTTCCTATAATAAAAACACAAATTGGAAAAACTTGAATAATTATGTTTTAAGTTTTAAAGCATTAGAATATTTATTAATGTTATCTGTAGATAGTGGTTTATTTACAGTATTATTTCATTAAAGCAAATTTAAAAAAATGTACAAAGGTATTAGATATAATAAACTTGAGGGACACATTTTTCATGAGAAATAAAAAAAAAAGTAGCTGCTAAAAATAGATTACAGTTAATTATTAATGTATTAAGAATTAAATTATTTAATGAATTAAAAATTATTCATAAAAATATGGTATACTATATTGATATTATAATTAATATTATTAAGACCTATGATAATAGTAGAACAATAAACAAAAAGATAATTAAGTATCCAACAAGCTTTTTCGACAGTATAGATAAATGTTTTTAGACATTTTTACCAAACACGTCAACATACCGAAATCCATATGAACAAGTACAACTTCTGTGTAGTCCTGGAATTTTACAGGAAAATTTTCCTGTATTTTTTTTAATATTTTTTCTTATTGTTCACAATTATAAATACCAAAATTATGACTTCCTAACACCATTTAGAATATTGTAGTAGCACAATTTTTGACTACCCTTTTGGAAAATTAAGTCAATTCATTTAGTTGTTCAGTCTTAAGTGCTAAAAATGGTGCCTATGTTTTACATGAGTGCCTTTAGGCTTTTATAGCTCATTATTGTCAATATGTACATGTTTGATGATAATTTTCAATACGGATATAACAAAGAAAAGGGTGAATTTCCATTAAATTTTATCAAAATCTTGAAAAACATAACAAAAGCTATCAAATATTTAAAGCAAGTTGAAAATATTATAATAGAAAACTAAAGATTGTGAAGTAAAGATAAAATGGCTACAGCTGAAGATAAACAGATTCTCTTGCATCACCTAAGGTAAGAGTTCCCTTCCATGCAACAAGTTAAATAATGTTTCCCTGCACAAACTGGATAATGGAGTTAAAGTTGATGAAGTTTAAAAAATACATCTTAGATCAGGCATCTAAATTGAATAAATACAATTAGGTTAGACTATATAAAGCTGAACTAGGACTACAGCCCTACAAGGCTGTACAAGGCCCTACAAGGCTGTGTTTATAGGTTAGCTATATTTAGATTGAGTAACTAATCAATTAAGTTAGGCACAATCACTTTAGTTACTAGTTTTGTGGTCAGAGCTGTTTAAATTTTTAACAACAGTACACAATTAGCTATCTCAATTCATCATGATGCCAGTCAGTTTCAACATTAAAGTATTCTATACTTATAATGAGATGGAAAATGACTTCAGGTCACAGAGAGAATTCTAACAGAAAAATGTTGTGTTATACCTCATGACTGTTAATTTTACCCTGCACTCTTGACCATGTGACCAAATGTAGCAATGTCTGCATTGAGATTCTATTATTGAACACTGAGATACCTTCTTATCTATGTCATATTTAGTGATAAATATACACAAAAACTGCAGAAATACATCAAATTGAGCAATTCCCAAAAAGGTAATTAGCATGATTGTAGTAAGTCCTAACAAGTAAGTAGATTAATATTAATATAATTTCTAATACAATTTTATAATTAATATATTTATATGTAAGAGGTGTGATAAAAAAATACGGTGAATGAATTTTTATAGCAGCAATTACTTACGCTGCATCTATTTCAACTAGTATG
>JAAAKQ030304163.1:0-10120 GCA_010016005.3 Zanna intricata
ATGCCTGACCGGGATTCGAACCCGGGACCTTCCGGATGAAAAGCCTAGACGCTACCACTCGGCTACGGAGGCCGGCAAAAAAAAAAAAAAAGTATTGATTTTATGAAAAAATTCTCCAAAAATTTTCAATTTGTACGTCTCAGACAACTTTAAAAGTAGAAATCGAGATAAAATGAATATTTTAAGGAATTAAATGTCCTACGATTTTTATGTGAAACATTATTTGATTCAATACTTTGTTAAAAAGCTATAAACCAAAAAAAAAATTATGTTACCGAAGTGTAAAAAATAACTCGGTCAGTTTTGATTGAACAAAGTTGGTTCAAAAAACGATTTTGACTAAAATTTAATCTAGTTTTCAGAAGAAAAAAAACTCGTGGAATATCTAGGATTTTGAGTTATAAACGGAAAAACCTACAACACTTAACTTTTAACCAAAAACTTTTCACCTTTAAATCCTTACTATAAAATATCCCTAATGACGTTCGGGATTCTGTACTTTCTAAATTAGCAAAACAAATATTTACCCACAGTTTCATTATGCCCTTAATTAGTTTCTTACTAAAAAGACTGATTTTACTGAGCAAATGCAAGTACTAAAAAACTATAAGTGCACTGTTAGATTTGTGATTCGGGTTAAATTTTAAATAAATATTTTATTTTACAAATATGTATAAAGAAAACTACATATTTCTGTCTTACAAACCCGTCGCTTATATTCCACGTTATAAGTGAAAATTTCATTTAATCATTTACTTATTCGAGATCTTAAACAAACGAAATAAAATTTTTGTTAATAGATTTTATGTTAACGTATATCATAAAGTAATGAATCTCACGCATTATCTACTACATAATACTTTAACGTTATCATATCTATTTAAATGAGAATGCGAAATGCTAATGAAAAATTTTACTTAAGCTAAGAATGGCCACATTTTTCTTAGCGCATAATGAATTACGGTCATTAGTGCCCGAATTCGATATTTATATAGTAAAAATTTAAATTTAGAAGATTAGTCTAAAAGTTACACGAAAGTAATATGTATAAACGCATAATAGAATGAAAATGTCCTTGTCATTTGCTAAAAGAAAATTAAAACCATGATTTTTTTTGTCTTCAGTCATTTGACTGGTTTAATGCAGCTCTCCAAGATTCCCTATCAAGTACCAGTCGTTTCATTTCGGTGTAGCTCCTACATCCTATATCCCTAACAATTTCTTTTACATATTCCAAACGTTGCCTACCTGCACAATTTTTCCCATCTATCTTTCCTACCAATATCAAAGCGACTATTCCAGGATGCCTTAATATGTGGTCCATAAGTCTATCTCTTCTTTTAACTATATTTTTCCAAATGCTTCTTTTTAAATACAATAATTAAAATTTAATTTAAAAGAATAAAAATATCATCTAGCAAATTCCAAATGACACAAATAAACGAAAAAGATTGTATTAATAACCAAATGACTAAATTAAAAGTTGAAGTGAACGTTTTTGTTTTCAAATTAAATATAGCCAATAGATGAAGCAAAGTTAATTCAATCCATAATTTTTATGTAGTTTTATTTAAAGGAGTTTCAGCTATCACATCTAGCGAATATATTAAAAACATATAATACTATTAATAAATTAAATTTGTTATAGTTGAACATATCTTATGTAATATGCTTGAATGTTTTTTCCTTAGAATATAGTGTAAGTACGAATGTCAGTTTATATTTTATGATGAAAGGTACAAAATATTCATTATTTTGTTAACTTAAATTCTAATATCATCATAAAAAATGTGTATGCAGTTGCGGTTACAAAAGTTTGTAGTGGCTACATAAAAGTAGGTCAACGCGTCGAGTTTCTCATAACCTTCCTCACCGTCTAAACGTTTAGGATTGTTGTAAGGTTTGTATCCAACCCTTGAACCTTTGAAGACCATTATTCCTGCATTTTTCAGTAGTAGGTAGAAAATACTGGTAGTGGTTTTTGTAGTAGTATTATGGGTCTTAGCCAGAACGCTGCTTGAATTATTAACTATTTTGTTGCTGATTTATTTCACGCTTCTTGTTTTCAAAATACTCTTATCCTGTTTCCAATTACATTTTAGAAATATTCTAATTCTGTTTTTAATAAGAATAATATCTTCTACTTTTTTTTATATTTTTATTAAAAATTCTAAAATATGTTAGTTTTAATAACTATTAATAAATGATAAACGTAAAATGCCTGAATCTTTTCAGGCATTTTACCTGAAAATATATATATATTATTTATATATTTTTTAATTGATAATCTAATATTTGAAAATCAAGTAACGTACATATAATTAAAAAAAAAAAATTTTGTCTTTTATTAGACTGGTCTAGAAGAGGTTAATGTTTGTTTACACCCCTAAATTTCCTAGGCTCGTACAGTAATAAAATTAATATTAAGTGGTTTATTTCAATCACGGAGATGAATTGATAAATTAAACATTGTATTAATTAGTTATACAGCAATTTACAAAAAGTTAGTAAATTATTAAGTTAAGATGCACATCATTTACTTCAACATAAGAAATTAAAATTAAAATTCAAGTTGGATAACGAAAATAAAAGTGATTGAAAAGTGGGTTTGATCATTCTTATGTAATAACATAAATGTCATGAAAGTTAAAAAAATAAAAAATATAGAAATAAATTAATTTTAATTAAATTTTACTCTAATAAATTAAATTCAACTTTCTAAATATGCTATTTATAAGGTAGTTGAAATTTTGTCAATGGTTAAACTTGTTATTGTTAGAATTATTAAATGTTCGTGTTTGTATGGAATGAAACTGTCTACTACTTCAAAATTAGATTAAGGAATCAATTTAATATATCTTGTATACGGGTTGTTAGAATAAATTGATGTTTTTGTTCATCATTTTATACTCCATTTTAAGTGTTTGATACCGTAGAAATTCGGTTCTATATTTATTTTAATTATAAAGGTGAAAGAGATCGATTGAAGAAATTGATATATGAAAATATTGTTCAAAATTCTGCATATTTAATTGGCCCATCACTAAGGCTGGTCTAGTGATAAACTCGATGTCGCAAAATCACTGTTTAACAGCTGATTTTCGAAATCAAAGGTTCTGTGGTTCAGTTACTAATTAGTTAAAATCTTTTATACGGATTTGAATAGTTGATATAGGTTTACTTTGGTGGTTGGGATTCAATTAATCACCACTCAGCAACGGTTGGCCTGAGTCTATGAAAGACTTTTTTTAACCTCTAGGACCATTGTTAGGTATTTCATCAGAGAATGGAGATCACTGAATTTTAGCGTATGTGAAAATGCCATGCCTGAGCCCAGGACCTCCGAATGAAAGGTCGAAACGCTACCACTCGCGCCACGAAGGCCGGCTGAGTCTGTGCAAGACTACATCACATTTACATGTTGTTCATATCATCCTCATCTCATTTGGTAATGGGGGGTTGCTTATTGTTCACTATTTGAACAGATTGCAACGTACACATTAGGAATAAATTAAAATGGCTGAAATTCGTTAGCAAGTTTAAAATGAATAATGAAACCTACGAGTATTATGTGTTTTTATATATTGTGTTATTTCTGCTACAAAATAAGAGTTGCACCATTCGTTGTAATAAAAAATCGTTAATTCAGTATCAGTGTCGGTTGACGTTCTATCTCTCTGATATAATTTATGATTACGTAAATTTGAATTCTGATTTGATTTGCATTCAGATGTAATATCTTTCATTATACAGGGTTTTACGCCATTTTTACTTCCTTGTACGAAGTAAAGGGAGTATTGTGATCTCGAAAAATTTCGCTTTTCAGATTTCAACGGAAATATCCATTTTATTCTTCCCTGAATCCATTTAGACTGGTATTGACGTCTTTACACAAATATGTATGTACGTACGTACGTACGTACGTACGTACATATATGTCTCCTTATAACTCAAAAACGATTGACCTAGGATGTTGAAATTTTGGATTTAGGACTGTTGTAACATGTAATTTTGCACCTCCCCTTTTGATTACAATCGACTGAAACAAAAGTTTCCAAAAAAGCCCAAAATCCAAAAAACTTTGGATGTTGGGCTTTTTCTTAACTGCAGTAATAAGCTTTCATTGAGAGCTCTTTTCAACGATATATCATAAGTGATACTTATATCTCATAATTGATATGTAAATAATTTCATTGATTCCAGAGTTATAGCCAAATGAAACATCAATTAATGAAATATTTGGATCTTTCAAGGAGAAGGCACTTCATTTCGAATCAGACTTCATCTACTTTTTTTAATTCAAATACATTGATTTATTAATCATTATTAACTTCTAATTGTAAAAAAATTTTACTATAATAATTCAATAACAATGAAAAAAAAAATTGAAAAAATATCAGAATTTATTAATTTTAATAAAATTTTATGTATTTTCATTAAAAAAAAAAATTTTTATATATGTAATTTAATAGACGTACAAGAAAGTCATGTAGTGCCACATCAGAATTTTTATCCTTGGTTTTTCTTTTATTTCCTTATTCGAAGTGTATACTCATACATTTATAGTGTAATAGTGAAGTGTATGATTGTTTATTTATGCACTCAATATAATTACAGATGTTGTGTTTATAGACAAGACTCCAAATGATCTATTAGACTATCATTTTTTATCCTTCACTTGGGGGAGATGAGAGGAAATTATTTATTACACACGAAACTTCGAAAAGAATAATCTTCAAAAACCATATCTCAGTTATGACTCTTGGTTATGAAAAACTGCATGTGTTGTATAATTATTATTTTTTTTATTATGATTTTAATAATTGTGGTTTTAAATCTAAAATATGTCTTGCATTTAAATATACTGTAGTCTCTTACTGCAATATGAACTATATAATAAAAGAATGAAAATACAAATATACAAATGAAGTAAACAAAAAATAAACTTATATGAAATAAAATTGATTTTTTAAATTTTATTTATCAAGTAAATAATAAATGTGTAAAATTGGACACCTTGAACGTGGAAAAGATAATTATTATTAATGAAGACTAAAAAAATGTTATTCAGTAAAAAAAAAAAAATAAATAAATGAAAAAAAAAACAGTAAAAATTTCAGCAAAAATATTACGTAATTATTCCTTATTATTGTATTCATAATTATATTTTTAACAATAAATCTATAATAATTCGAACAATTAGTAAACTTAAGTACTAAAAATAATAATAGTTCAATAATAACAGTTCAAAAAATACCTAAAATCACATTTATGTTCAATGATTATGAAAACAATAATTCCATCTTAATAACTCCTCAGTTAAAAAAAAAAAAAAAATTATGTACAAGTTTTAGATTGGTGGACTGATGGTTCTTGGTTCATTAATGGTTCTACTCCTTAATGATTTTTTAAAACTGTGTTACACACTGTTATCTAACTAGTAACAACGTAATAAACTTATTAAAATAAATTTCAAATCAGATGATCGAAACTGTAAAAAGTCTAATATAGTTGTTTTTTGAGAGTAAGAGAGTATATTAACATCCTGAAGAGTGAATGAAAGCATTGACTATCCTGATAACTCCTTATCATATAGAAAAGAATATCAACGGAATTATTCCATTTGAGAATTAGGAATAATTTTCAATTATGGTGGATTGCTAGGCCGATTCATCTATCCTGATCCCTTTCTTTTTTATAACGAAAGAAATTAATTTTGTAGCGTGTGAAAAACACTGAATCAAATCATCTATAACTTTCCCAACGAAAGAAAGTGACATTACCGCTCTACCCCGAAGATATTTAGAAGATATATCATTATATATATATATATATATATATATATATATCATCCAATTTTCTTCTTCATTTTTTTAATTTAATATAATCAGTTCTCCTATTTAAAAAAAAAACTACATTTAATTTCATGATTATAGGTATAACTGTACTGAAATATGAAATAAAAATAGATTCCAGCACACATTCATACACCTTCATACTTAAAACTCGGGATAATAATATGCTTAGACGGTTTTGGCATTTGTTATTATTATTATACGTAGTGATGGCATCCATTCCTTTCATTGAGAGATTCCGGATTTGGATTCCGATTCCGGTAAGACATGGTATTTTTTTCACATCCTACAAAATTTATCATCCCTCAACAAGTGTTATTGGGCTTCCTGTTATTATTCTATAAACTATTATTGTTTTTTTTTTCATATCACAAGAACTAAAAGATATAGAAATTTTTAGTTGTGTTTTTTTACTTATCAGTTAATATTCTTTTTTATTATAAATGCAACTTGTGCCAAAAGAAATTATTGTTTTCGTATAACTAATGAAACTTTATATAGAATTGTTAATAATGAATCATGAAGATGCTATATGTATATCGTATAACGAAGATGTATTTCCTCATGTTTCTTTCAACGTTTACGAAGGAAGCTTAGGGAAGAGAATTCTGTTTTCAAATAAATTATATTTATACCTTAACAGTATATATATTTATCTTTAAAGGATAGTAATGTCATCATAACGACGGAAATGTTCACGTCAGAACACAATAACATTTGTTTTATAATATATATATATCGCTAGAATGAGAAACTACATTTATATATAAACTACTGAATTCAATAGGATAATAAAACGTAACTTTAATGTATGCTATATATTTATTTATTTATTTACTGACATTTACGTGTTTTCTTCTTTTTTTTATCGTTAGTTCCTACACGTTACTCTAAGTATACATTTTCAACTATAAAAATATAAATCCGGGAACTTACGTTCAATATAACAATCCAATAATCTCTTATCCGATGAGAGAAAGGAGACATCTTTTTAAAAGGAGTTATGTACTATACACATTGTTCATACAGTACATAATGTACTATGCATATTTAGTCTGTACTGAGTGCTTGTCACAGCTGTACGCACGCACGCAGCTACCACGTATTCTTATGCAAGGAAATAATGCCGATATTGCAATAAATTATTCTTTCGAGGTTGTTTCTTAACTAGGGCTTTACAGCGTATTTTATGTAATTTCGAATTAATATAAAAATTAATTAAGTGTAAAACTGGATTTAGTTATATACCAGGTCTTAATTTTTCTTTATAATAGTTTTAATTCGTGATGTTGTGAGGGAGTCGAAGTATAATTTGTATATCTATGTCGAGCCTCCTAATCTTTTCTAAAACATTGAAACCGGTAAACTCAAGGGCATATAACAAAAACAGCATAAAATTTTAAACAACTTTTCTGAAGATTTTCTTTTACTCATTTTCTCTTTTGGCATACCTTTCCTTGTGGTTAAAGAAGTAGTTATTATTTGGGAAACACCGGTTGTAGTTTTAACACATCAATCTGTTATTTTACCTTTCTGTAATTACTTCCCAATGCATTTTATGCGTGATATCTGTATAAGGAGTCTTAATTTTCTCTAATGACAGGATGTCAAATTATAGGACATTCATCATAGCGTAATTCAATTTTCAAAATGTTCGGTCAGCCAATCTATTTCTTTCTATTCTTTACAGTAATTTTATTCGTTTTTCAATATAAAATTAAAAAAAAAATGTTATTACTGTATCACTAATTTCGTTCACATTATTAATAAATTGTAGAATAATTTTATGTTTTTTGAACGAATATTACATTACTACTGTATTACTGTTGCCTTATTTCCATCTGTGCCTTATTTACTGTACTATGGCGTTAGATTCCATTTTGTTAATTTGTATTAGTGAGTAGTAATCGGTTAACTGGAACTCGAGTTATCCTCTGGGTAACTTGAAAGTGTTGACGCAGTGTCTGTTGCGAAGAATTTAACAGATTTTTAAATTAGATTCTGACATTATTCCAAGACCGATTTTCAGAAGGAATTATATTCATTTGATCCTCCAGCGCTGTACACTAAAACTTATATCTATACAGAACAATATACCTTATAATCCTATTATAAATTTTCAAATTTAACTTCAATAGTAGAAACGCCATCAACTGTTCAAAAGCTGCAATCAATCTAAATCCCACTTATATATGTGAGTGCTTATTTCCTGTGATATTTTGTTCATTTGAACCAGTCAGAAATGGTAGATTTTTTTTTAGATATGTTCACTTAAATTCTAAACTCTGTCAGAAAATGTCTGAAGTATTGTAAAAACGACCATTATTACTTCGAGGTTGAATTTATATTTTTAAATGTGATTAAACACTTCACAACATTTCCATTGAATAGTCAATGTACCTTTATAGCACTCGGCTACACAAATCGTTTTTTGTGTGAACTTTAAAAACACTGGGGAAAAAAATAAGACTATCTGGCGCCTGATATATTATGATTAGAATGCAGTAGCCGCTGTGAAGTATTTTCTGTTGGGGCACTTTTCTCTTTGAGGTAGTTAAATGTTTAATTTTTGTGAAATAATTTTATTTTGTTTTTCAGTTTTTAAATAATTGTTTTTTTAAAAACACATGATTTTTGTAATAACTATTATTTTTAATTACACTGCACATTTTTGTCGTCATCAACTTATCAACACTAACATATCTGCTCGTTTGTATTTTAATTTTTAAATAGGTATTTAAAAAAAAAGAGGGGTTATCTGGAAACCTTACCTGGGAAACCGTTTGTTTAAAAACTTAAACTAGATAGGACAAAGTCCTTTAATACAAGAGAGTCCTTTAATAAAAGAGAAAATTTAATACAGTATTTCTTACAATTTTTTGTGAGTTTACGCGGGCGTAAAGTCAAAAAGTTAAAAAGATATTTTTTTAATAAATTTTCTTCAGTTTTCTTGAAGATAAATTTGATTAATAGAATTACACCAATCTTCTATTATTTACCGTTATGATGAACCCATTATAAAGTTTAAATTTATTGATGTAACTGAATTAATATAAATAAATGATATAACAATTACTTTTTAGTGTATAAGTTTTTTTTTTTTATTCTTCAGAATATCAGGAGAAAACACAATATTTATTCTCCTATATATTTACTTCTTTTATAATAATAAAAAATTCAAACACGCAATAGTTAAGATTAGAAGTATTCAATATTTTCCTGTCACCTTCCAATTAATATTCAAATTAATCCTGAACACGATCCTTGTTTTACATTACCTGAAAAAAGGAAATTTGTAAACGAAGTCATGTAATACAAGTTCTACAAATGCTGTAGAAAAAGTATAGGGATGAGTGCACAAGAATTTACTTCAAAATATATTTATATATAAACTCAATTTTACTACTCTCCGTGTGATGCTTACTTTTTACAAACAAATACTAGTAATAAATTATTTGAAATCAGAATAAACTTTGGAAATTGAATATGTTACCTTTTAGATAATTATTATCTTAATTATTCATCATACTCATTAAAATAACTCATGTTATTGTAATTTGATAGAAAATTCCAATATGGATTATTATTATTATTATGCAATCGCAAATTTACATTCACGTGATGTTTAAAGGAGTGTGAATGAGTGAGTGTGTGTGTTTATTTTGAATTTTAAACAGTGCAGTATCACTGCATTTTTTAAAAAATGATATAAATTAAACCATTAATCCGTAACGTCTAACTTAATTTTACAATTACATTCTTACGATAAAGTAATTAACCTGTTAATTTTTCTTACTACTACTGATTGTTAAAATTAAGCAAATATTTATTTTTATGTAACTCTATGTTAGACGGAGTTTTTTTAATTAATTTTATCAAAATGTATGATGCAATTGTATTTCTTTTATTACTGTCTAAATATTATTTCAACTGTATTATTGAAAATCATTTAATTGATCCAACAGATTTAATGATAAACCGGTGTAAGAAATTACTGTTAACTACGTTTTTTCATTGTTTATTGTCTTATTTACCTTTCCGTAATTGATATCAAGTACTTACTCATGTGTTAACAATAAAATTTATATGCTAACTAAATAAATAAATCTGTATGTAACCTCTCAAACTCTCTCTCTCTCTCTCTCTCTCTCTCTCTCTCTCTCTCTCTCTCTCTCTCCCTCTCTCTCTCTCTCTCCCTCCCCCCTACCTCCCTCTCCCTCTCCTCCCTCCCATACCCTCTCCCTCATCCCTTCCCATTTTGTGTA
>JAAAKQ030304174.1:12076-35931 GCA_010016005.3 Zanna intricata
TGTTTTAGTAGTGTTATTTGAATAATAATGTGCATGTAAAAATAATAATTTATGTTAATATTTTCAGCAACAAATTATTTTTTAATAATATGTTACAAGAATTTTTGTGATGTGAATTTGTTAATGATTTTCTGTGAAAAGCTTTTAATTTGAATTATAATTTCGACTGCATGGTTTAAAGTTGGTTGGTTCAGAGTTCATTTTCTATTTCATTTGACTTGAGGTTAATTGGTTCAGGTGAGTCCTAGTGGTGTCAGCGAGTCTTGTTTTAATCATAATAGTACTACCACCACTAGTACTACTAATAACTCCAGCAAGGGATGGCGCAGCCTGGATGAAGGTCCTTCTGTACCCCCATCCCAGCCTCCTCGTTCCCTATTTCGGACTCAGCGATCATCCTCCGTGCCTGCCCCTGACACAGACAATGAAGCGACTCCACCAGACCCTTCTACTCTTAGCAAAGTAAGGATATCTATTGCTGCAGCATCTTGAGATGCACCTATTTTTTCTTCTATACCACTTCAAGAAATCGCTTCGCATGCTCTCAATTCTTTCTTGTTTGATTTTGCCCATTCAATTTCTGCATATATTATTTTATAAACGCCAGTGAACATTTGCTAAGGGCAGTGAATAAGTATGCATAACTTTAAACAAAATATGCTATAGTAGTTTATAAGAATCTGAACTTTTATTATTTTTTTACTAGTAGCTTTTTGGTTAAGATATTATATTAAGTTAGGATTCTATAAAATTGCAAGTGATAAGTATGAATTCTAGCGTAAAATGTATTCGTCTAAGCTTTAAAATTGTCTTGATTACATTGCAATGATTTACAATTATTATAATGTTAAAGGTTGCCATTAAAATTGTACAAACTTATAACAAATAGATAAACTAAGATAGGTGTATTCTGTAATCTAATACTTCAGTTTTTTGCAAAAAAATTTTAGCTATTACCAGTTTTGGGACAAAATATTACAATAATTAAAATGTATCGAACGAGGTATATATGTAGTCTGTGGCAGTTGACAATTGCAACACTTAAAGAATATTAATTTAAGGTAATCATGAAGCTGCATAAATTTCTTTAAGTAGTGCTTATGTCTCTTTTAAGTTGGCATTATAAGCTACAAACTGACATTATTTTTTTAAATTCTTAATGAGATTTCACTTTCTACACAAAATATTTTTATTCACTATTTTTATCACTGATGACAATCACTGATAAATATTATTTAAAATTGTAGTTTTTTATTAACAAAATAAGCAGATTTTTAAATTTATATCATAATGCTTTTCAATAGTTTTTGTGGCAATCTTGTAGTGAATAGAATAATTATATCAATTTAAAAGATGTTATATTTAATAAATTTGGTTTAATTTGCCATTTATAAGTTTTAAATAGTATTTCTATACTCCATTTCATAATTTATGAAAAGTAAATCAACTAAAAGTAAAAAGTATTTTAAAACTACTTTATAGACTTGGTTTTTAGTTTTATGTTTATTACTATATGCTGTCACTAGGTGTAAAATTTGGTGGCTGTAATTATTGTACATTTTTAAATTAGTTTTATTTTGTATGTTTTTGTAATTTTATTACAGTAAATTTTTAAGGTAAAAAAAAAAAAGTTCTCATTTTCAGTTAGGTAATCTAAGAGGCAATAATAATTTTTTATTATATATTAACATTTCTTTATTTAGTCTGTTTAAATTGCTAGAAATGAGGTACATGATATATTTCTGGTTGAAATTTGTAATATTTTGTTAAAAATATTGCTTCAGTGAATGGCAATTAGCATGAATTTTTCTCTTCAGTGTGTGTATATATATATATATATTTTTTTTTTTTTTTTTTTTTTTTTTTTTTATTTGTTTCTATAATGTGTCGTTCATCTTATATTCTCTTCTCTATCTATTCTATTTGTTCTCTTCTTGCCTGACATTCACTCAGTACTTGCGTGGAATATTCTTCAAAACTCAGCGCTCTTTCTCAATGCCATCTTCTAATGTTTCTACTGAAGATTGTAAGGTAATATGCATGATGAAGTTATTACCTGCTTTACTTCCACTATTTCTGTCTCTTTCGTCTCTCATGTTTCACTATTTTTACCTTTCTTTTCTTTCTTTCCCTTGTAATTTCTTCTATGATTGCATTAAAAAATAATTAGATAATGTGACGTAAAGTGGCAAAATTAGTGCTTTTTAGTATCTGTAGTAACCTAGTACAGAATTTTATAATTTTTTTTTTTTGTTGATTTGCATTATTCCCTTGCAGGCTAGTATATTCACGATCCTTGTGCCCTATTGGACAATCCTTTTAAAATTTTATCCCATGTTAAAAAATGTTGTGTTACATAATACCCTATGTTAATCAACCAAAGTAAGTTGCTGTCCTGCTTAATTATTATATATAATTATTGATTAATTGCTACATTGCTGTAGTACAGTTAAATCCGTAGTTGCAATTTTTATAATGTTACTAAAATAACGTAGCACTAAGTTTATGTTTTACTACAAAATTGATTAATTTTAAATAAATTACCCTCTCAAAAAAGGTACAATCTCCTTTCTGCTCCAAGAAAAGGGAAGTCAAAAATCAAATGATGGTTTGACTAAACCATCCTTTTCATAAATATGAACATTATTAAAATGTTTGTTAATAAATCTACAGAATTTCTCTCAAGGAAGGTTTATTCAGACTTTCATTCCCAGCTTTGTCTGCTCTGTAGTACAAAATGTTAGAGACGCCGCCACTTTAAAAATGCAAGGTAAGGGGGAAAGGGACTTCGCATTAACATTTAGGTTAAAAACATTTAGGCTTACATTTATGTTAACATTAACATTTAGGCTTTGTTTTCGTAAGAGCTCATTTTTTTAGGCTAAAATAGAATGTTATTATTTGCATAGGGTCATTCAAATATAAACCAGAATTTTGCCATGCGAACTAAGGAAGAGCAGTATATGTGGTGAAGCACTCCAGATAGTTAGTTGGATATGTGTGGAGGAAAGCAACCATCCAGCCACACCTGTAGTTCATGTTCCCATGTCTAGCAGAATGTCAGCAGGAGGTACTATCATCCATTGTGCAACAAATTTTAATTTGATTTCTTGGCAATGAAGGGGTCAAATCCTCTGAAATTTTGACTCCATTCCAGGCTTAATTTGAAGATGCTACCCTGTCAAAAAGTCAAGTGTTTGGGTGGGCAAACAAATTTTGAAGTTGTGATGCAGTAAAGAATGAAAGTCACAAAAGTAGCACATGATCCAGCATCAATCGACAATATTCATGCCATTCATGACCTTGTGGAAGATGAAACATAACTGATGCTGAAATTGCATCAGAGTGATATGGGCATAAGTGTTGAAAGTGTGCATATAGCGTTATCAGACACTCTTGGATAAAGCAGTGTTGACAAGTGGGTTGCACGACTTCTCACTGAGGTACAGAAAAATGTCTGGAAGGACAAGTTGCTGGAATCTGACAGCAGCTTCTGAATCACTTTAGAGAAGAAGCAAAGGCATTCTGACCTGTGATTAAATGTGGGTCCACCACTACATTCCAGAAAGCAAGAGAACAAGTATGGAGTAGAGGAAAAGTGGAGAAAACACCTATCAAGGCCAAAAAACACTTGTCCGCTGGAAAAGTTCTGGAAAATGTGTTTTGGAACTCAAAAGGTGTGCTGCTGATTGATTTCCTGCAAGAATGAAAGACTAGGTGCAGCGTACTACTACCTGTTGTTAGAAAACTAATCACAACAAACTATGCCAGAATCTGATTTGTAACATCCTTCTTCACAACAATGCATGGCTACATACAGCAGCTTAGACTCATGATAAACTTGCTAAAATTTATTGGACACCTCTTGAATACCCCCATATAGTCCAGACTTGTCACCATGTGATTTTCACATGTTTAGTTTGCTAAAAGAAGCTTTAGTTGAGGAAAGATTCAAAGGTGTAGCCACATTTCAATATTATATGTACAAGTGGTTGTTGGGACAGCCATCTTGTTTTTTTTTTATGTCTGAATCAGAAAGCTACCCATCCAGTGAAAAAAAATGTATTTCTGTTGAAGGAAACTAGGTAAAAAATAAAGATTTATTTGTAATTTTAGCTAATATCAGTAAAGCTATTTAAATAATTCCACTTTATATTTGAATGACTCTCGTGTGCAAGGTTTGAAGTGAGGATGTGAAATCTGTGCAGGTTTGAAGTGAGGATGATTGAACACACACTGACTTCATCCTAATCAGCTGTATGACCACAATCATTTTTAATTTTCTTTCAAGTTCCTAACTAATTTACTAAATTAACATCTTTGTTTGGAACAGAGTAACAACATTCCACAGAAAGTATTGAATTCTACAAATGTTAACATTCTGTGCACGACTAACAGGATTCTTGAGGAATGCCAGTAGATCGTTTAAAATAACAACTTGTAAGGTTTTTTAATAACAATTTACTATTCTCAATATGTATCAGCACAATTTAAAATTGCTTTCAATTTGTAGCTACAAATACAATAAAAATGTAATTAACTTTGATTAGCTTAATAACAGTTATTATAAAAATGGAGAATTTAATAGTTAGCAGTTTTCTAATTATCCACAAAATAAATTTACAGATTAGATATATTGGTGACATTTTGATAATACACAATAAATAAATCAATTTAGAGTACAATATAGAGTAATGTTTAAAAGACTTAAATATGAGTTTTAATAAACGTACTGGTCACATTTTACATAATAATATTTCATTTTGAAATATTGACATAAAAAAAAAGATAAAATTTAATTGAAAGTGGATGTTAATCAAAAACCAGTATTTCCAGGAATTACACTCTATAATAGATTAATACACCCATGCAATTAAGAATAACAACTTGATTATAGTGATTAATAGGGCCCAAAATTATGTGACTAATAATGTTAAGTTAATGAAGACTTCAATTTTATAAAATGTATTTCATTTGAAAGTAATTTTATAATAGACGTGAATAAATAAATGTAAAATTAATAAATTCATGGGTTAAAAAAGAGAAATAATAGTTTTCATATTCTTTAACAGTTATTACAGAGTTGCTTTTTTAAAACTGATAACAAAAATCAGATTAAATGATAAATAATGTATGATAAGGATATTTGTAAACTTATAATAAAGCAGCTGGTCTGTAAATTGAGTGTGCTGAGCACAAGAAAACTAAAAAATGCTTTCAAAAACATTTCTCTCTCTCTTGTACATCTGTCTTGTGACAGGTTTCAATTGGATTCTCTCCACTTCTCTCAGCCCTGAATGTCCTAACGCTATATGTTCTCCTGGGATAGTGCCCATCTGGAGATCTGATTGTGGGTATATTACTCTAGACAATTCTCAGGAACTCCCATACTTAAAGTATTCTCAATTCTTGAGTTCAGATCTCCATGTTGTGTTTTTTTTTTAACTTCTATTTTTTTCTTATGCAAACTAATGCCGGTGATTTTTTTTTTTTTATTATACAATATTTATAAAAAATAAGGAAAACATTACATTAATTTCTTGTTTATGGGTTATTATTTTATAATCCAATGGGAGTAGGGATACCACAAAAGTCTTTAATGTGGTGGTTTTCCCTTGCCTTCTGCATCCTATGCCATTGAACTTTTAATTTCATCCATCTTTAGGAATGGTTTCCCCTTCTAAAGGTAAGAGGGCACCCTGCCTTCTATCGCTTCTGCACCCCAAAACATTTACTAGCATATAAATAAATATTTTTAAATCTTAGTTGATCACTTTGATCTTTGATTGGGAAAATTAACATATATTTCCAAATATATAATACATATCAATATTAGAAATTAATAGTACAAATTTAAGCCCTTTACAGTTTAAAAAATGTGTATAATAAAAAATAGCAATGAAAATATTATTAATGAACAAATTCAAATAAAATGATTGATTGGCTTAGGAAGACACATTGAATTTAAATAATTAAAAAGCTATATTCAAGTGTTATGAAAATATTATCTACCAACAGATTGTAATATATTAGGGTATTTTATTGATTGAAATAGTAAGCATATCTGTAATTTTGTTTTTAAATTCATCTGAAGAAGCAAAGGTCCCTGTGAAATCCTTAATAGAGTTAATGAAAAAGTACTAGCTAGAGCATGTACAGTCAGCTTACAACAGGGTTCATCTCGAGTAAACTCCATTTAATGTTTTTTGAGTGGTTTATGTAGCATATTTTTATACTTTCAGTTACAGCAGCAGCAGCTATCAATAAATGGCAAGCATTCCATTTTATAATCGACAGTTCTCAGTTCAGATCTCAATGTTGTTTTTGTTTACTTAACTTTTATTTTTTCTTACATGCACACTAATGCAGGTGATTTTTTTTTATTATACAGTATTTATAAAAATAAGAGAAAAATTACGTAATTGCTGATTGTATTTTATTTGAATGTAACAATTATTAACTAAAAATCTTCATGAATATTTGGGATTAATGGTCACATGGCAAATGAAATATTAACAAATAGGTAACAAACAGAAGAAATATTTCGGATATTTTATAATTATCATCCTATGAATTGTAAAAGATATACTGAAGAAGGTTCATTAGTCTTCTCTTTTAAATTGGTTTACTATTTTCTAGTAACATTTAACATTTTTGATGACTGAATTTATTTAATGTATATAAGTTTACAATAGTAGACATAGTGAATATAGCAACAGCTTATAGAATGCGTTTAAATCATAAATTTTGATTACAAATTACAATTATTAATAATAGAATTTTGAACTATTGCTGTTTAGTATTTTTATTTGTTTCTAAAACTTCCTAATAGGAAGTGTATAGAGGCTAATTATTTTTTTATTAATGGCAGTAAAATTATTTTTATGAATGATTTTATCATTGATAAAAACAGTATCAATGAATGAACCTATGTTCTTCCTATGCATTTTGTATTACCATCTTTACATTTTTAACTCTATATTTTGTCTTACTTTTTATTATTTGTTAAAATATTCAGATGAGCAAGGAAGAATAAATAATTAACTGACTGAGCTAGGAATATAAGTTAAATAGCTTTGGACATGAGTTGTCAGTAAAATGAAAAAAAAAATTAAAGAATGTTGATGGAAAATGGAAGTGTAACTAAAAAGAGTTTTGAGAGTAGAAAGCTGGAAGATGCCTTAGAGGGGAACTATACATATGGACAATCTAAAAGAGAACAGGGATAAAAGAAAAAAGGGAGCTCAAAGTGTATTTATTACAGGAATAGTTATGAAAGGATAGAAGTAAATGTTATATCCAACGTAGTTTTAATAAAAGGGAAATAAAATCAAACCAGATTTGGTTTTTTAATATGTTCCAAAAACTCATTTTTTTGCTGTCCAAGTTAACAATACCCAACTTCATTGAGTTTATTTTTATCCAACAATCTGTTCCTCATAAATCCACCTCTGAAATCATTGATGTTCGATTTAAGCACAAATTTCCCCAAATCTACAGCCAATAGAGATCTTTGGATCTCATCTATATAAAGATGTTTTAACAGTAACATCTTTATCAACAGAATAACCTCTGTCAGTTTTTTCTGAGCTGGAAACAATTTCCTTATACACTTCATATATTTCAGACAAAGATTTGATTTTATACTGCCATATTTTGAGTTTTCTTGTCTATAAGCATTAATTAAGCATAAGAATCTCTCTACTCATGAAGGTCTTCATCAGCATATTTGAATGTATTCAGTTCTTTCTTGAAAAGCAAGTATATAAATTCTGCATTCCTTGGAATTTTGCATCTCTTATAAAAATTCCATCATCTTGATCAAAATGAAGAGTTATCACTTATTTTCAAATTGATTATCTTCAAAGTGAATTACTTAAATACTTTGATTCTTATTTTTTTTTTACATCACTTAACAGCATCAACCATGTACTACTGACCTGTTCATCATCAAAATTATTCTTGATTCATCTCACAATCTGCAGCTTTCCTGCCTATCTCAAGCATCTCTTCTACCATAACACATGAACTATGCTTTTCACCAGATGTAAACTGTGGTGAATCAGTCCCTTCAATTTGCATCTGCTTATTAGACTCATACAACATGGATTTACTTATAACCTCTTCAGGTTCTGCCATTTCATTTCCTTTTTCTTATCATTCTAGCTTCATAATCATCCATGCGTATGTTATCACATTCAGTATTTTTCATCACATGATTCCGATGGTACATCGGATGGCAGATCCAACATCATGCTTAGATTTTCACTGAAGATCAAGTACATGCCTGGTAATTACTTGTAATATTTTTAATTTTTTTCATACATATCTATTCCATGTATACTATTCTAATCTATTCTCCCATCTATACTAGATCAGCCTAATAAAAATCATCAATGCTCTCTTGAAACTCTATACTTTGTGTCAAGTAATTGTGTCTTGCTTGCTTTTGAAGCTCATGAGCGATACCCTTCCTTTTGCTCATCTTAAAATCAACAACAAATTTAATTTAATTTATTCATCTTATAAAAGATAAACTTGAGAAAGAATAAATGCATAGCTTCCTTCAAAAGCTCTTGACTGTTACCCTTCTTCAAGTTCATCTTTATACATATTATGAATTTATGATTAAAAAGAACAAGATATCTGTATATAAAGTATATAACCTAAATTACTTAAATTTCTTTATACGATACAATAAATTTTACATTTTAATTTACAATAATTATATTTTAAATTGAGTCATAACTGTGTTGAGTACATCTCTAGTTGCAGGTTAAAATGTTTATCATCATCACAGTTTTTTTTTGTTTCCTAACTATACAGTATTTTCCATACAGTAAGTTGCCTGTTTTGTTTTCTAAAATGTATCAATTCAGATGCCACCTGAGAAGAATTAAATTGTTGGCACAAAAAATTGTAGGAGATCCCATTCTTAATTTCTAAAAAAAAAATGAATGTTAATTATTAAAAATTTAATATAATTTTTTTTTATATAAAGTAACAAAACTGGACCTCTTAATTGTGTGTTGTAGGCTTTATGCATATTTTATAAAGCAGTTATTTTATACATACATTAATAATAGTTATGGTAGGTAATAGCTGTGTTGTAATTTTTTAAATCGTAGGAGCCATTCTTGAGGTGTAAAAGTGTGGTTAAATTTTGAGGACACTGAGGGGGGATATAACAACTCTTTCTCATCTTCCAGTACTTGACCTACAGATTACTGAACCATTTGAATTTTATGAATTAGACCTCTCATTCATGAGGTATAAAAGAAAATTGGTTTTGGTGCACATAAAGCATGGATAGTTTTATAGTTTTTTAAAATTTGGTCTATTGGTTCTTATCCATATAGGGCTATTATAGCGTATAACTTTTTAAATTCAATTTTTTTAGAATTTCATGATTTTGAAAAGTATAGAGTACACCTCAAAATTAAGAAGTCATCTAAAGGAATAAACTTACAACAAATTATATTTTTGATAAAAATATATCTACTGCTTTTTTTTTTTTTACATAGTCAGCATACTTTTTTCTTAGCTCTTGTACTGAGGATCAAACTTAATTGTGTCCAGTGCATAAAAATCTGCTATCTGGAATTTCAGTAATGTTAGTTTCAACTTCTCACTCTTTTCAAACCATGGCACTTCTTTATATAAATTAAGGCATGAAAGTCACTAACTGTGGAATCTGGACACTCAAGATTGGTAATAAAAAATTGTTGAATCTTTTGAACATTGTGGGCAGCACGACAATGAGGCACATAGTCATGAATGAAAACAAGTCCATGTTGTACATACGGTCTTCATGGATAACACTCTTTTAATTGCATGTCATTTTCTGAAAAGTGATTCTCAGTACCACTGCACTATAACTATTGTTTTTATAGCTCCATATATATTTTTCCAAAAAGACCCCTTTTTGTCAAAACAGTGGCTTAAGTTGACATCCATTGGTGTTATTAAATATCATTAGAAATTCATTAACATTAATGATAAGGCAATATATCGCATATGTAAAATCTGATTTCTGTTATTTGCTTTTTGCTAGTGACTAGCCTTCTATTTGGCATTACTTGTTATTTTCTCAAGCTTAAACCATAAAAAATTTGTTGGAGCTACATACTTAATGTCACCTTTATTTTAAAATAAAGTGGTCAGAATCTAAAAAAATACCAATTACACGTTGGTGCCTCAGACCATTTAACACCATAGCCACCAATAAAGATGCTAATGACCCTGCTTATAGCTACTTTTTTTTTTTAGTTCTTGGAGGATTAACTAATCTTTTTTTCTTTGACTATTCTTCTGCTTCACCTTCTAACCAACTGATTCATTCTCTTCAGCTTAATATCTGTCACTATTTTAGGTCTTTATTATTTTAGCTTCCATAATTACATTGGAATCTATCCATCTTGTACAAGACCATACATTTTCTGTCAAATTTTATTTTCCTATACAGATAGAATATTGTCATACTTTTCATCAGAATCAAAGTCCCTACGAGTACCACTGGCTATATGGGTATTTTGGCCCTTTTATCTTCCTTGACATAACCATCAATAAAAGAAACCTGCATAACCTGACAACAGTGACTTCCTGCCTTGACCTTTTGACATTTGGTTTCGTAATTGTCTTTTTACTAGGTGAAGGAATTAGCCCGATACCCCAACTTCAACCAGACTACCAGGCGATGTGTGAGCAGGGTTTTCTTCTCTAGCCAATGTCAAATTAAAGGCTGCTAGTTTTTCTCAACCATGGATATTTTATTTTTCCTGGTATCCATATTCAGTGAGTATCCACCAGGTTTCTTGAAAGAGGTATTAGTTGTGTTATCAAGCCAATGAAAGAATACCACCGGCAGAAATGTTTTATTGAAACCATAAAAATTTTATATATGCAGTATATATACAACCTAAATGTAAAATACTTTTTTATATTTAGGTTGTTCAAATATTTATAGTCGTAACTTAGTCACTTAACTTTTTGTGTTGCTCCAAATATTTCTTTTGCATCTTTTAACTAATATGACATGATTTAATCATTTATTATATTTAAATTGTTCATTTTTTTTTATAAAAGATGTATAATGTTTTGAATTTATTAATTTTTTGTATGTCTATACTTTATAGCCTTTAGATTAATTATTTTTCTATGGGTGGACATGTTCTGTGCTTTCTTTTAAACAATTATTAATATTATTCTAATTATTCACTTATAATGAAGATTTTATATTACGAATCATAATACTTGACTGATGATAAATAAATAAACATAATTTTTACCGTTGATTTGTGCAATTCAGCTTTAATTGCACAGTTTCTTTGATGCATACTTTTAAAGTGTCATATTTTGCTTTTTTTGAATAATCTAGAGTACAGTATTTAATGCACATGTTATTAAAAATGAAATGCTTCTTTATAATATATTTTCTGTTCACTTTGTAGCACTCAGGTGGCATGTTTCACTAAGTTCATAGAAGCATGTTAAGTTATTGACATATAAAATTATTTGTTAATCTTGGTTTTTGTTACACATTTTATGACATCTTTAAGGAGAAGTGGTGTAACTATCATTTTTATTATTGTCATCTTTTCTTTTTTATTAGTAGTATTAAGGTTTTAAGTTGTGAACTACTATTATAGATAATTTTTCAAATGAAATCGCTGTTGTTCAGTAATCCACATTTTATTTTCATTTTAATTTATTTAGCTGTTAAAAATGAATTGAACTTGTGAATACCAAAATTCAAAAGTCTCTATTAAAATCTATTTGTCTAAATTCTGTACCCTCATAGTTGGATCAGTATAAGTTTTTTAAAAGATGGTAAGGAGATCTACCCAAATGGTGAATTTTTGGTATTTGTTAATGTTCTGCCTAGAGTCCAATGCCTGTGTTAATACTGCAAATCAAATTCTCACTGAATATTCATGTTATGTTTTTATCCTATGTTATGTCTCTGTTTAAATAAATACACACATTTTCAAATTACGAAACAATATTTATTAATGCAGTAATATATAACATAATGAATAATTGAACATAATGTATTTATTGTAAGAACTGTCCACATGATCATTCTCATTCTTGACACATCGTCAACTTATATCAATATCAATTGATTGTTGGGATACAACACCCTCCTTACTATGCAGTACTTAATGTCGCAAACCTATAGTCTGATTATCTTAAAATATAATTAGATTATTACTTTTAAAAATACATAATTATTATCACCAAATACACAAACTTTTTTCTTTTTAGTTTCATTTTCTCATGACAAAATATTATAAATAAAACTAAAAAAAGACAAACTTTATTTTTTTTTGCGATTCATAAAATCAGACATCCTTGAAATTTCATATAGTTCCCTGTGAAAATTAAATACTATTTTGTGATATGCTTTAACTTTTTTTCTGAAATACATTCCAAGTTTGTAAACGAAAAAAATATTTTACAATCTTGTAGCAGGCATTTTTGCCCTAATATTATCTTTTTTAATGAATCGTTTGTAAAAAAAAAATTCCAAAGATCTATTTTTCATCAAGAGGAAAACCTACTAATAAATATTTCAAGTGAAGGATCAGCTGAGGTCACTAAGATTTCAGTTGTGAAAGTTAAAATGTGTTGAATGACTAATTGAATTTTGCCATTTATTTTTTATATATTCATTCACTTTTTAGTGTTTAGTTAAAACAGGTTGTCTTTGATGTGTAATCGTATACAAACAGTAAAGCAAACTTCCTTGAATTTTAATATTGTCTGGAATGCAAAATGATATAAAAATGAAGTGCATCATTAACAGACAAAAATAAAATTGATTATGTACACACGTAACTTATTATCTTAAATTCAGTTTACCCAATTTTGATAAATAATATGCCAAAGAAAAATTCAGTTTTATTTCATAGGAACTATTTGCCTACCTGTTAACAATGTACGGGTTTTGTTACCAACTCAAGATATATACAAAAGATGGAGAAAGAAGACAACACAATCTGTTAAGTTTTAATGTTCACTAAATAATGTAATTGTAATCTATAAATTATGCCTGAAAATCATTCCCAAATTTAAAAAAGTAGTTTATTTAATTTTAAAAAATATACTGATGAAGACTTATATTTTAGACTGTTTCAGCAGCTCAAGTTTTAACTGATCATCAATGCATTCGTACCGATATTCTAAAATTATATAATTTATATATATTACATATGTAATTTTTATATCATGAAAGTTATTATATATTTAATAATTTAAATAGGTTAAATTAGAATTGTTTTAATTATCTATAGTTTCAGTTCTATATACTGCTGTAAGATTTAGAGAAACTATGAGTATAAAGAGTGAAATTTCACTTTGTTACAATCAATTTTCAGCAGTTTCAGTTTATTTAACTGTGTTTTTAAAGTAATATATCCATTTTTATGTACAATTTTAGTTTAATTAAGGTTACAACTTTTTTTTTGCTTATAAATATAGGGAGATAAATAATATAGAACGTGTGATTTCACATTAATTTGTTGGGAATTACATTTAATATTATTTTCTATTTTATTGTAAAAGAGCACTTTCAGTCTGTTTCTATAAAATATTGTGTAAAAGTTTATTTATGAAGTATGATTAACTTGAAAAGATGAAAAATGGTTTAGAATTTATCCATACCATTGTTAATTTTTACTTCTTAAAAATTAAGTGAAGAATGAAAAAAGTGAAGAAAATTAATTATTGTTCTCATTATAATTCTTTATTACTTGTTTCTCTGTTAACAGAATCGAAATACTCGAGTTTCTGTCTCAAATGAAAATAATGTACTTCTTGATCCCGAAGTCTTGACTGATTTTTCGACTCAAGTTCTTGTAATGACAGTATTAGCAACTCTTGTAAAATATACAACAGATGAAAATGAAACAAGGATATTGTATCAGTATTTAGCAGAAGCTTCTGTTGTGTTTCCTCGTGTTTTTCCTGTCATGTAAGTAGTTACATTTTATATACTCAAAATTTATAGGTATTTTAGATGTTGTTCATCTGTAATCTTGTTTATTTTACTTAGCTTGTTATTATTTATTATCATGATTAATAAAGCAATAGATTTGTTTGATTTCCTTTTACATCGTCATCACCATTTTACAAGTAAATAAAAACAGTAGTGTATTAATTTTGTTACATTAATTATATAACAAAGTTGACACATTACTGGGTTTTTGTGTTTGTTGTTGCTTGAATAGAGTTATAAAATAATTCTTTTGCAGTTCTCTGCTAGAAGTCAGCTTTTTTTGTTAATGTAGTTTATAATTTTTTGCACATGAAATATAAAAAATGTAAGAAAAATTAAAGAAAATAACATAATAATAATAATATGATAATAATTTAAATAAAAAACATAAGAAAATTTAAGAGAGATAGAATTTTTTTCTTTTAAATATTAACAATTGTATTATTAAAATGTATTTTCTGATTGTAAGAAAACTATTATAACTCTAATTTGATGAAGTATTAAAAAAAAAAGAGTAGACCCTACACACAAGCATCAAGTTTAAACTCGTTCACCATTTTGACTCGTTTCATAAGCACGTATGAAAAATTCACCAATACAAACTCAACATAGCCTCATTTGAGGTTATGTCTGATGGCAACATTAAATAGAGGGTAATTCATTAATGACTCAACTAATCTTCATCAAGTTTTCACATGCACAATTACAACATATCTAAATTTCTATGGAATCAATCTAGTATCAATGTCCATGTTATGTTCCATTACCTGTGTTTGCAAGTTCTGTCCAATTTTCTGCTGTACTCTGATTAATTTCTTTGATGATTTTTTTTCTATTCTTTTTCCTTGTTTTATGGTATTGGCTGAATCTTTACTAGTAGTAAGCAGTGGTCAGTCTCAAAGAGTCCTACAAGTTCTGACCAATCAGAATTTCTTTATTATTTTTGTTTGTTGTGGCTACATGGTCAATTTGGAATTCTCCCCATAAGTTGTTGGATGCCTTCCATGTTTTGAATTTTCATCTATTTTTTTTAAATTGGGTTGATATAATTTTGAGTTTAAAGTTTCGATGAGTTGTTCCCCATTCTTGTTGGTACGATTGCATACTGTGTGTGGATCTATGGTTTGTCTGTATTTTCTTTATTTGCTACTTCTGCGCTGAAGTCTCCAAGTATGATTTTCACATGTTTTCTCTTATTTTGTTGGTTATTTCTTCCATGTTCTTCTAAAAGTCTTCAATCTCTCGAGGCTTCTTTCTGTTGTGATGGTTTGTGAATGCATGTGCATTAATGACTGTGTATCCTTTATTTCCTGATGTAAAGGATAGTGTGGAGATACATTTTGATATAGAGTTGAAATCTATGATGTTATCTGTGTTCAATCTGTGGATATAAATCCCATACCAAACATTGTTAGTATTCCTCTTCTGACCACAGGTTTTTCATTGGGTATCCTGCATTTTCCTGGGTTGAAGTGGTTTTCATCTGTTCATCTGTGAAGTTTCTTGTATCACAAGAATTTTAATATCACATTTGTCCAGTGTGTTTATAAGCTGTTTAACTTTGCCCGGCTTGAAAAGAGTATATTCATGTTGAATGTGCCAATGCAGTGTTGGCATAAAGATTTTTAAAAGCTCTGATTCTTTTTATGTTGTCTCTGGTCCCCCAGAATCCGATGACCAGGAAAGTCCAGTACAATTACTGGTGCCTGGTTAACTGGGTAAACAAACGCAGACTATTAGCCACTTGATGCCAAAACAGACACTAGTGGATTTATGTTGGTGTTAGTTTTGGTCCACCCTGGTTATTTCATTTTCCCAGTACTATCCATATCTGGTAGGCTTTTCCCTATCCACCACTTGGAGAGGTTCCCAATGGGGAATTAACAAATCCCACACAGGAATAATCAAATATTATTTAACAATTTATAAAAACTTCATTTGGTTGATTCCTCTTAAAAAAACAGTAGTCTGTTTCTATAATAAAATATATACATCATTATTTATTAAAGTATATGTAATATATTTTAAAATTTATGTACTGTTTTCAAAATTGTAATACGGCAGTATTATTTATTTTAATTATAATACAGTAGAATATTTATTTTCCTCATTTGTTTTTTTTTCCTTTTTAAATACAGTCACAGTTTGTTAGATGCTAAATTGCAGTCAGTTCTACAAGTTTGTCATGATCAAGTAATATTAAGTGGAGTGCAAAGTATCATTCAAAATATGATTGCATGTGAAGATTATAGTCAGCAGCAGCTTCATTACCTTCAGTCATGCGGATTTGGTGGCCTTTGGAGATTTGCTGGTCCTTTTACAAAGGTAAAAATGAATTGAATTATATTGCTTTAAATTAATGTGTTAATTTAATACCTTTAATATTTTTGTGTTCCTTTGAAACTGTTACCTTTCCTTTGACATTTGTGATATTCCAATATTTAATCTTTTTAATTAGAAACTGTGAGTTCTTTAGTACTTAAAAATTCAGAAACTATTTTAAATTTTCGCTTTCAGGAACATAAAAAAGTCATACAGAGCTAGATCTGGTGAGTAGGGTGGATATTCAGGCACAGAGATCCCATGCTTAGCCAAAAACAACTTAACAATCAATGCAGTTTGGACTGAAGCATTGTCCTGATGAAAAATCCATTATTTGTTCTTTGACAACTCAAATCACTTTCTTCTTACTTGCTCTTGAAGAGTAGTTAGAACCTCAAGATAATATTCCTTATTCACTGTTTGACCTTCAGGACGGATGAGACTACATTTTTTTTCAATGTTTTCATCCGTTTTTAAAGTGGAAGGACATCCTAGACGTGGATCATCTTCAATTTCTTCTCGTCCTTCTTTGTTTATGCCACTCCAAAACTCATGTATGTGACATATACTCATCATTGTACTCTAGTTTTAAGAGAGAGTAAGGGTCTCTGTTGCAGACTTGCGAAGTTTTACTAAAAATTTCACTTTAACACGTTGCTCTATTAAAACGCCTACCATTTTTCCAACAAGCGGCTGGTACACGATCTGACACAAGTGAAGGCTGTGATCTAACTGAGTAGGCTGTGGTCATCACACTGGAATGTAAAGGGGGGATGTCAGGCGACTCAAGAATGTGGCATTTGACCTTGAGGCTCGCGCTGTTTGTCTTACAAAAATCTATCCTGTTATTTTCTAGCTACACCTTGTATGTCTGTTATGATATTGATGTTTTAATTAATGAACGTAATACATCCCTCTCATCTTCCAAGTGATGTATTTTCATAGGTTCATCTAAATACTGCCTAAAAGCTGTCTTGCTTCATAATTGAAACTGAAAACAGTCTAACAATGAAAGAAAACTATGATAGCTTGGCCACTATATTAAATTTAGTTAAATATGAACAGTATCAGTGCGATACTGTGGGGATTAAAAGTAATAGGTTTATTGGTAAGGCTTCAAGGAGATTTTAAAAAGTATTTTTATTTTTTATGCCTATGGAACAGTTGGGTAACATAAGAATATTTCATTAAGAAAAATTGGCCTCATAGAACTTCTTTTGAACCAGCAAATATAAACAATCATCCCCTCGTTGATCCAAAAAAGGCCTCCTCCCACCTGGAGAGGCGGGAGAAGACTGCTTCAAACTTCTCACTCCATTAAGCTTGAACTAATGAAAAACTTTGTTAAAGCTATGGACAAAGAAGGTAAGTACTTGAAAGAACTATTTTCCCAGTTAATTAATGCAAAACTGAAAGATATTATCTTTATTAGACCTCAAATAAGGAAATTTTTATGCGATTCCCTTTTTAAAGAAAAATTAAATGACAAAAATTCGCAGCTTGGAATTATTTTGTAGGTGTAATGAAGGAATTTTGTGGTAATAAGAAAGATGAGAACTATAAAACCCTCATAGAAGAACTCTTAAAAGCCTTTGAATTACTTGCCCTCTTTTTACCCTCTTATTTGGATTTTCTAAAAAATTTCACTGCAGACACTTTTTTATTAGTGCTGAAAGGACTAGCAACTTACTCAATTAAAGGGCTACTCCTGGTTAAAATAACGACATGAAAATTAAAAAACCACACTTTTCAATGAAAAGTTCCTCAGATAAACACTATCCATGTATACTACTTAATGTCTTTTTTATTAATTACAGAGTAATTGTACTGCTGAAAGTGCTGAGTTATTTGTTAATTGTTTGGAAGCAATGGTTGAAACATGTTTACCAGTCGAGGAAGGTGAAAGTGAAATGCCGCAGTACCCCTCAATGCTTAGTGTGTCATCAAACATGAATCTATCTTCATCTCTTTCTAGTCTTACATTGGCTTCGCCTACTGATAAAGGTTTGAACCGTATTAATTCAAAGATTAGATAGAATAAAATGTTAAAAATAAAACAAAACACTGTTAATAGATTTTAAGGAAAACATTCTTGCCAGACAACATTTCTTTCAAATAGTGTTTTAGTTAAATGTATGGATTAACTAATGAAATTATGACTTAAAAAGGTTTAAAAAATATATGTTTTAAAACATCACAAATATTGCTAAAAACTCAATATTAGATAATTCTTTTGAGCATAGTAGTTTTGTAAATGTTTTAGAAACATAAAATATTAAGAAAAACTGAAACACTTCTTGAATATAATGGAATATATGTCACCTTCCAGTCTTTCTTCATTTTGTTTACCCCTCATAAAATCTAGAATACTTTTTGAGTCCTGTCATATTCTACTTTAAGAGCTTTTATCAAATAATATAATTTTTCTATTTTTACTTAGTGACAAATCATATATTTGATATAGATTTTCTTTTGTCAAATTTAATGGTTTTTGATGCTTGCTAGAGCTATTTAAATCTTTGTAGGACGTGCTAAAATCATTCTTAATAAATGAAAATAATCCTGTTCAAAGATATAAAGCAACTTCAAAAACTTTTTTCTTTTTTTTTTTTAACCTCCGGAACCACCATTAGGTATACCTTCATGAATGATTTGTAACGTCTGTGGAAAATGCCATGCCTGACTGGGAACTCGGAAAACTTATATTTCATCAACTAAACACATTTCACATTATAAAACTTAGTTAAATTTAAACTGCTTATTATTAATTTGCAATGCATGGTTTATTTTCTTTGCAATATCTTTTTCATTTTCGTACAAAACTATATATTCATGTTTTATTCAATAATTTTTTTTGCTTACTCATTAGTTTGATCACTTTTTTCCTAGTTTGTTTTTTTTAGATAATTTGTCTAACCCTTCCTAAAAACCAAGCCTTACAATTAAAATAATTAATTTTTTTAATATTATTAAAAACTATCATCCCATTTTCAAGAAAATTATTCTTAAATTTTTTTTCAGAGCTAATTACAGGAAAACTTCTCCTTCAGTGAAAATACCAGTGTCAGTTGATGATTACAGTTTAAAGTGAAAGTTCATTAGGACATATTAAATAATATTTTTGTGTTTTTTTTTTTTTTTTTTTAATATATGGCTTACATATAAATTATTGTGTGTTTATAAGTTTTTTACTTTTTTTTTTATGAAATTTTGGTTTTTAAGTACTAAATGTAAAATTTCCATGTTGAGGTTTTAATATCTTTTCACCCGTTTCTGTGAGGTACAGATTGATTTTTTGTTGCGTATGATTCTTACTTACACTGTTTATCTTTAGAAATTACTGGTCAAACCCTGTCCATTTTTTATAATGAAATGACTGCAGTTTAATTTTCATATTCCAGGATGCTATTATGTTTGTCATTGAGAATTTTATATTTTGTTAATAGTTCTCAAAGTAACATTGTAACCTTTCCTGAAAATGTTGGTAAATTTGTTAGTTGAAGTATGCTGACATTATATTTATAAGAGCGAGTCAAAAATGATCTACACTTTTGTTTAGAAATTTATGTACACAAAGGTAGGCATTCAACATCTATATCATTTTTCTATTTCTTCCTTGTCAATCCACTTGATCCAGCAGTCCACAAGCTTGTATATTCCTTTCAAGGAAAAAGTTATTAGTTGTGAAGCCACTTTTGCTTTTATTGAAAAGCTTGAAAAATTAGGTATCAGAGGATTACCTCTTCAGTTACTTCAAAATTTCTACTGCATAGAAAATAAGACAGTATGTTAAAATCAATGGAATAAAAAACAACCTACAAGATTTGAATACTGGTGTTCTTCAGATCATTCTTGGGCCATTATTTGTATTAATGATATATATATAAACTGCAAATTCCTCCTGATTGTAGAATTTTATCATGCTGATGACACAGTTGTTATAGAAATTCTTGTTTTGAAGTTTACAATAAGTTGGAAAAATAACTTGCTAAGATAAATGGTTAGCTCCAAATGTAAGTAAGACTGTCTGCTTACTTTTTGGTAATTATTATGACTGTATTTCTACTGATTTTAATGTTGTCGGCAATGAATTTTTTCAAAGAGAATGTTACACAAAGTATTTAAGTATTATCTTAATCAGATCGTGAAATTTCAAATAAAATTTTCATGTTTTTCACCTTTTTTTTTCATATTATTTAGCCTAAGCAAAATTGTTACTGTTCAAAATTTATTTACTCTTATGCATGAAAATGTTCACAATATCTTATACTTCTGCTAGCTTTATCATAATAGATTTGAGTGTTATTTTCTGCCTTTTCTAGGAAGGTCAGAAAACAACATTAAAATTTATTATGTATGAAATTTATTATCTTTTAACTATGGTATAATTGCAAGTCATAAGTCATCACATTACAGTGAAATTGCAATAAATTATATACTCTTCATTTCTCTTAACACAAAATATAAATCCATTCAATTGTGGAGAATATATAAAGAAATTGGCAAAAGGAATCAAAAATACTGTTACGTAATATTAATAGACTACCTCTTGAAACTAAAAGTTTCATATCAAGAAACTACAAAAAAATATTGAAAAGACTATAAGACAAATGAATGTGAATTAAGTATATTTTACAATAATAAATACTTAAGTCATATTGTATATCATTATTTTTGTTTTTAAGTTTTTCATTTGTTAACCTGTTTGCTTTAAGAGATGCTTTGGCATCTCTGCAGAGTACTGTTGACACAATGTCTTTGTATCGTGTTTTCTGTAACTGGGTATTAAATAAATGAATAAAAAGTTGATAATGAAATTTGCCGAGTGAAAAAAAATTGCAAGCAAGGATTCCCCATTGCAAACCAAGTAATATGTAAACATTATTGTAGGATCCAATAATAGTATAACTTGCCTGAAGAAGAAATAAAGTTAGCTTCAAAGAAAAATTCTGTAAGAAGGATTTACAAATAATTTAGAAAGAAATCATTAACACTACGAATATTTAAAATATTTTATATTTCATCATTCTGACCAATGAATAATTAAATTTTTATTCATTATATGTAATCCAAGCTGCATATTTATAATATCTTTGTAAGGAAAAATAATATTCATATTTCAGAACCTTTGTTGGATGCTGATGCTGGTAGTACAACAATGTCTGTTGGACGATCATCATTTAGTAAATCAAGGCCAGCCAATAAGAAAGTCAATGGTGAATGAGACTCACTTCGCCTGCTTCAGGCAGGCAATGGTTCAACATTCAGTTTGAATTGGCTGTGAATATTACCTCTACTTTTAAAAATAAATAAGACTTTGTACCAGTGTTTGTAGCAATTAGACCTCAGGCCACACCACTTATATAAGCATATTTATAATTGTAACAACCTATATAAAAATATATGTATATATACACATTTGTTCTTTGTAATCTCAGATTTATACTTTGTTTTTTCCATTACATTTTAGATTAACTCCTTAATGGTGCATTTATTTTTTTACTTAAATAACTCATGAGTAATTTATTTTTTATTAGACTAAAATATTATATTGCAGCATTGCATTTAATAACTGGTAACTTTTCCCCCCCCAAAAAAAAACATAGTAAAATAAAAATACTCTTTTGTTCCCAAGCCATTAACTAGGATCATCAATCTACAGAGAGATTAATTCTGCATGTTCAGTAAGTCTAAAACAAATGTACTTTAGAAGGTTCATCGGCTACTAATTTAGTTAGAAACATAATGATGGCTACCTCATTTTTTATCAGTTTTGAAACTTGTATTTCTCATAAAAATCTTCAGTTTTATGAAAAGTCGAATCAAGATCCAGACTGGATTTTGTTGTAAAAGATAGGGAGACAACAGGCCTCTTCTATGGTACTGAACTACTACCACGATCCTTTCAGCATTTATTACTAAAAAGGTATCTTTTTTTCAGTTTCAGAAGACCATCACTTCTTAAATCAATAGCATCCACTTCAACTTTATTTGACAGTTAATGACAGTGTAATTGTCCAGTTATTGCAAGTTTGCTTCATAGCATAGGGAAAAAATATCAGTTTCATCACCTTTCATGAAGCACATGAAAAAACAATCATCATTCCTTTCATACTGGACAAAGTCCAGCAACAACAAAAAAAAAGGCACCTAATCTATATTTAATTTGTATCAATTGGAAAGAATGAATTGAACTTGCCTCAAACAAATTTTTACTTGTCCAATATGAATAGTAAGTTTCATGGAAATTGGTATAATAAATGTGTGGAAAATTTTCCTTTTATCACTAATCTTGTGTAATAAATTGATCATTCATAATGAAAGTATACCAGATGTCCAGTTCTTTCATCTTCACTGATATTTTTTCTTCAAAATTAAGTTTAGATCAAGAAATTAATTTATTTTTTATTTTTTTATTTTCAGTTTTTCCCCATCATGGTACTGCTGAATCATTCATAACATCAACTCTGTGAACTTTGTTAATGTGTTGATGAATCTTTAATGATCACTTATATTTTGCATTAAGAAAATAAATAATAGATCTCAGTTCTCACACTGCAGGATTTTCAATTTGCATTTAATTTTTAAAGCACAAAAACAACACAAGAGTTTCTAGTGTATTAAATCTTAACATATAACAAAGACATTATTGAAACTGGCTATTACTTAATAGGCCAGAAAAATACAATTATAGTACAATACAATGATATAAAAATGCACAGACGGATACTAACTACTTTCTGTATGACTTGTGTTACTGCTTTAAGTGATTTCTTAATTCATTTAAAGTTTTACAGGAAGCTTTACTTATTAATTTGTCTTCAGTGATTGAAGTAGGCTTAATTTTAAATACCGTTGTAAATATTGTAAACAAGTTAATATTGAAGGAAATGTACTTATTTCCTGAGGTTTAGCTTATGTATAGTTATGTCTGTCTCTAAATTTTAAGGAATTATAATTACTACCCAAAAAATAAAATACAGTAGAGTTTTTAATTTAAAAATTGTCAAAACTTATTTTCATAAAAATAGGATTTTCAGAGATGCGGCATGAGTTAGTTACATGAAAATAGGATAAAGCCATGTTGTTTAAAATATTAAATATTATGAACCTCAATTTAATTAGCCTTTTTAATTTAAAATACTTCACTTTGGACAGACTGGATCAGATCTCTTGTACATTTTAGTGTAATATTTTTTGTTTGTTGTGTTACGTCAGCGTTTAAATAATTTTTCAAATCATTTTATAAATATTGCCTAAAATTTGTAGCAATTAATGAAATTTCCGATTTCAACAGTTCATTTGTTTATCATTAAATTTACTGATGCTCCCCATTCTATATTAATATTATATAAAAAGTATTGACATTGAAGAAAAGTTTTATACGTTTAGTACAGGATTGATGCAGAACAATGAAACAAAGTAAAATAAAGAACCAGCCCAGTTCTACCATGGGATGCACTTCTGTGTATTACAATACCAACTTATTTGGGTCATAGAAGACTTAAACCAAGAATTTATTCCATTATAAATA
>JAAAKQ030304175.1:0-26929 GCA_010016005.3 Zanna intricata
AAAAATTTTTTTTTTTTTTTTTTTTTTTTTTTTTTTTTTTTTTTTTTTTTTTTTTTTTTTTTTTTTGTTTTACCTCCAGAACCACTGTTAAGGTATATCTTCAGAGGATGAGATACCATTCGGCCACAGAGGCTAGCTATTATTTCAGTTAGGTAGTGATCTATCCAAATGTAATGAAATGGTTGAAAAACTTTTTTTGATTACATTGAAACACTCCCAAACTGTGCTTAGAAATATTCACACAAAGCATTCGACTTGTAGACAGTTTTACCCAACTATTTGCATTAAATATGATTCCTTCAAGATACCTGTTACGATATCTTACACTTCAATCTTCAAGCTTCTATCATAAATCGTAGATTTTTTCAATATTCGCTATAGTTGTAACCTCAACAGGCTATTCAGAACATTCAGCTTCATTTATGTTCATAAGACTATTCCAAGAACCACTTAAAACATAACCACTTAAAAATTGTTCTAATTGATGGAGCCAACTTACCAGTACTTGATTTATTTAAACGATCTCCTTCAACAGAATTATGAATTTATCTGATTGAAACTTGATGTATGCTTCTAGTGCAGATTCGGGGAAATTAAGAATGATCTAAGATTGTTATACTAACTCAATACTATCTTTTGACTGCACAAACTTATTAAACATCTGTCCACCTCTTCACCTTCTTGTCTAAAAATATTACAAAATTTAACTAAAGGCCTAAGATTTCAATAGGCATCGATTTATAAAATTCTGCAAGCACACCATCTGTCCTTGATTCTTTTATCTTAAATTATTTCTATGCTGACTTCTCATCTTAGCTTAACAGTTTTTTGGAAGTTTTTGAGGATTTACCAAAATTCCTTCATTTATTTTATCAATACTAACACGAGGAAAATTTTCTTTCAAATAATGACATCCAATACCATTCTTTTACATTGCCTTAACAAAGTTTTTGGAAAACCATTATTTTATATGAAGTGAAAGAAGAAGAAGAAAATTCATTTCCGAGTTAACTATCTAGTGTGGGATGTACTACATTTTTCTAACTAGGCATAACTGCTTCACACTTGAGCCATTCCTTACCAATAATTTATTTTGTCCCTGCTGTCTCATTTGCACAAAATTTATTGCAGCCAAGCTGCAAACCCATTAATAATGCAATAACTTTTAAATCATAACATATAGTCCGAAGGAATTTGTACTGAATTATTTTAACAAGATTTTTCATTTAGTAAATTGTATAAGCTAATGGCACAGAAGTAAACTTGTTGCCGTTGTGCAACGGGATAGCCTTTAAACTAGTTTTTGAAAAGTTAATGAAGAGTAAATTTATGTTCATTATAAGTTCATTCATGACAGCACATATATTATTACAGTACAGTAAACTATTTACTTCAGATTATAAATCTTGAAATGCTTCCTGATGGTTGTGAAAGAAACAACCTTTTAAAGTTAATACGGAGAAGATTTCAGCCTTTCAGCCTAGATCCCAAAAGCTCGGCTTGTTTCTTCAGTAAATCTGGATCCTCAAGAAGGTCTTTTGTTTCACCTTGAGTTCTTAGATGAAATTCACTGGAAGAAAATTCTGCTTCAAAATTAGGATCATCTTGCTTATGTCAAACTTCAGTGGCTGCCTCATATTCAATTACAACCAACATATAGTTTATAACAATTTTTTACTTGTAGAGCCAAACTTCCTAGTTGTTCTTTAAATGTCTAAACCCCATATATATTAAAGAACTTATCCTGATTACTTTCACATTTCCTTGTATATGTATTTACTAACACAGCACACTTGACACAGTAACTATTACAAAACAGAATGAATGCACAGCTACATGCATACACAATGAACATTTATACAATACTAGTGTGTTATTTGTATGACATGGAAGACTGTTCAGTGTTAACATGTTAAAAGTTTACAGCTATTGCCTTCATAATGTCATGTTTGTACCCAACTTCTGTTTGAAATTATTTAAAATATTCTTTTATGTACATATGTTACTCCCAAAAAAAATGCATAGAATTCCACATAAGCAATACTTTAAAAATGTTGTCACACAAAAACTGTGGGAAATGGAAAAATTCTGAGTGCACTTTTGAATTGTGTATAAAAAGTTACACTAAGAACAGAATAAAAATTTCATGTGCTAAAAAACTGTGTAATAGATCGCTAGTGTCTAGTCAGTTTACTTTCTGCAGTCAATCAGTGTTTAATTTTGTAACAGCCTGGATGTAAATTTATTTTTTTTTGTTTTTGATACATAAAGGTAGAAAACAAAACAGATATGTATTTTTTTTTAAATTTAAGCTACTGAGTAGAATCATAATATGTATGTTCAGGATTTTGTATTGTGCTTCGAATTTAAATAATTCGGATTTTTGTGCATCTTTTCTTTCACTTACTGGTGTTGGTTGTTCTGTGCAAATTCTATCCAATGTTTGTACTTTTCCCCTTCTCTCTAATGGTGGTTGTTTTTTTCTTATTTTAACATTGTATTTTTAATTTCTTTTATGAATTATTTTTTATGCATGCTCAACTACTATTCTGTTTGGTTTTTGTTTTTTAAGCAAACACCACATATTTTTAACACTTCTTTACTTCTTTGTGATGATATTATGTTGTGTGATATTATTGTGTGGATGTTTTTAGGATGAAATATTTTTAAATAATGCTGTCAATATTAATATTTTATATAATTTAACTTTATCGTACTTTATATTAAATAATAATAGCATTAATGTTTTAACTTAAGTAAATTGCTCATCTTTATTTTATTATTTTATGTAACTTGCTTAATATTTTTGATAAAATGTGCTAGGTACATCCAGAAAATAAGTTCAGTTTCTAAATAGTGTTACTGCAGGATTATGATTATGATTTTATGCATGTGCAGTGAGACAGTTCATTTGTTTGGAAAAGGCTGGTACCATTTGTCTTTAGTTGTTTGTCTGTATGCTTCTTAATGAGGGTTTATGTAAAAGAAAATGGAGACATTCACCACATATGAAATTCGGCATATGATTCATTTTCTTGAATACAAGGATCATTAAACTGGTTGAAATTCAGTCAGATTTGTAAATTTTATGGAGAAAATATGATAAGTAAGGACCCATTGGACACTGTAGAGATAGATGAAATTATTTAATGGACATGGTATTGTTTACATTGATGATTGCTGCAGATGTCCACCCAAAACTAATTGACAATTTGGTGCACACAATTGATGATAAGATTAAAGAAAACATGATTCCTCTTTGCATTCCTTTCCTGCAGTTTCCAGAAATTTCATGATTGCTTATACACAAAATTGTGTCTTAAGAAATTCTATCTGAAATTATATTAATATGTTGGTTACATCACAGGTGGAATCATTATGAGATGAAGGGATACAATCTCTGCTGTCCTGTTATATAATAAGTGCTCTAACAATGGTAGGATCTACATAGAAAGATTGAGTAATGTACAATTGTACTTCAAAACTGAAGTGCAATAACAATTTCACATTAGCATATTTTTTATCTTTTTTAACATCCTTTTAGAGTTTACTTTCTGTATAATCTCACATTCTTTCAAAAATTTCATACTATTAAATCATTAACAAATTAAATTTTATTTTTTAAATTACAAGAAAAGTTTGGTAATATAAACTATATTTTAATCCCATTTCTCTTAATGTTAAGATATTTGTCATAGTATGAAATAAATTTCTAAATACTCTTGTTATCAAATTATGCCATTTCTAAAGTTATGCTGGGTGTTCACTAATCATGTCAAATCATTGTTAATGAAACTTGACCATCCACTTCATATGTTATTGTACTCCTTTATTTTCTTCTCCTTTTTGTTCTCTTTTATTAGGCCTTCCAATCTTACTCACATTAACTTATTTAATTTTTTCCATTTCAATAACTTGCGAATTAAACTTTATGAAATTCATATTTCTTACATTCAGAAAGATAGTAGGATAACAGACTAAATTTCACAGTCAATGGTCTATTACCATTGTTTATGGTTTATGTTAATGGTTTATTAAACCAGTCAATGTTTTTTGTTACAAAACAAACTATTAACAAGAACTTCTTTTTTTTTTAATTGACATGTTCAGCTAATATATAAAGGAGTTAAGAATGAATACATGAACAGATGACCAAAGCACTCAGTTTGAAAATGATATTTAGTTTCTTGCCTAATAAATCCACATTTTCTCAAAGGTTTTCTAAACAACTTTATTTTTTTATAACTTTAAACATATGTTTATTTTGATCATTTAAAAAAAAAGAAGAATATTGAGTGTTTTCATTATATTCATTACAAAAATAACCCACTTTTTTTAAAATTAATGGTAAGGTTCATACAACTTTTTACTGTAATCTCTCTCAAAGGATTGGATCTATACAGTCTTTTCACTTTTTCCCCATTTTTTGAAACATTTTAATTGTTGCTGTAGTTAAAAGTTACCAGTAATTTTTTATCTTCATTTATTGATATGAATAAAAAATTTCTTTTTTTAAAGTTGGACCATTTAGAACTTGCATTTTAATGAATTTTATGTTTCCATTGGCTTTTAATATTGGTTTTGTTTCTGGGTTATAACCATAACATGAAGGTTTATCTTTGATTACAGTTTTAGAAGGAAACTCCTGAGTTATTTTAATTGTGTTTCTCAAATCACGATAAACATTCAGGTGATTGTTTCATTTTAAAATTTCATGTTAATGTTTATTAACATGAACTATAAGACTGTTTTTGACAAAAATTTCATCAGTTTTTTCGTTGCTTTTATTGCTATGAACTTTTTTAGATTTTCATCTTTTTTATGATTGTCAAATATCAACCAAATCATGGTTATTCCTTCAAATGATGTTTCACTACATTTTAAATACATCTTAAATACAACAAAGCCTATAACACCATACAGATGATTTCATAAAAGTTGTGATGACTCACAATATCTAATAGCATATCAAAAAATTTAGTTTTTAAGTTGATATGTTTATATCAACTTGTTTACAATTATTTCTGTATCCCCCATGTTCATTTTTTAATATAATGATAAAATCATTAACAAACAGAATTTATTTTAATCAAGACTGTTAAAATAAATAATTTAAAACCATCTAAAACCAAGCCATCTAAAACAAATAATTTAAAAAAATTATTATGAAATAATTTAGTTGTTAACTTGAATAACTATCTCTGATGTGAGGGAAGGAAAAAACAATCTCAATAAAGACAGATCATCTAAATATTTCCAGCAGATAACATATAATATTAAGTGAAATTGAGTGATTTATATAAGATTACATTTTATTATTATTATTTAAAATAAATGAGGTAGTTCCAGAATATATTAAAAATATTTCTTTTTTTACTATATGATGTGTTTATGTAATTTATATAAATTTTGAATCTATCATTTATACAGAATAACACATTGGCTGTGGTATTTTTTTCTTAATGCATGTAATTTTTATGCATTGCAAGTTCCCATTGTCCATTTGTGTTTCTCAGGAATGGTTGAGCTGAGACTGTACACGACTACACTTCATTTTTATTCATACATGTTACCCTTACTTATTCTCTTATGTAATAAGTAATATCTTATATCTGTTTAAGTAATATCTTATGATGATTCTGGAGGCTAAACAGAAAAGAGAGAGTATTTGTATTGCCACTGATGCATTGCATAATATTCATATGCTGTAAGATTTTGCCTCTTCTAACACTATCTCTTGATTATTGATAGAACTATTTGTGAATTTTATATTCAAATAGTGCAGCACCAGTTACTCATGTCGCACAAATTTAATCCTTTTAAATCAGAATTTAGTCTTTAGAATTATTCAGTATGACATAAAAAAAATAAATGAAGAACATAGACAGTAGGAAAGAGATAAAGGATTGAGGAGAGAATTGGATGCCTCACCCTAAATGCTTATACACGATGTATAAACGATACCGCAGCCAATGCTATAGTAATAAAATTGTATATTTACATTTTTGTGTGTTTTGTTTTACTCATTTTTCTAGATTTTACATGTTCCTTGTCCATCGAAGATATTTACTATGTACCCAGTTCCTATTTGAACAGTTCAGTCATTATTTAAATTTTGTTATAAGAATTTTTGTCTTTAATAAAGCTATCTAATACATTACTTTTATAGTATTAGTTTGAGTTGGAAAATTATTCAATCTTCATTTTTATTTTTGGATAAATTGGTACATAAGGTTTAGTGTACATTACTTTGATGTATACTTCATTACTGACAAATAACATAAGATGTGTGTGCTGGATAAACATACAGAATTATTTTTTCTACACTATGTTAATTATGTTTTTATATCAAATTGTCTGATCCTTTTGAAAAAAAATCTCCCGTCATTTCTCTGTCAAATATCTGAGTGTTTTCCATTTTTCATTTGTCATTGAAGCTTTTCAGCAGAGGCTTCAATAAATATTGATTCAGCAGACCAAATGACAGTTTTAAAGGCTCAGGAGGAGTAAATAGAAAGACTTCTTACTAATTCCTTGTCCAGATATAAAATGTTTTTAAAGAAGTATGGAAATTGTTTTGATTCTGTTTTATTATATTCAGTTATATCTGGACAAACTCACACACAGGTTATATGACTATGAAATTCCGTGTTAAGACATGTCTAATTATGATAACTTTGTCCAATATGTAAAGAGGTTTGGCCTAACATCTGATGAATCTTTAGGAGGATTGTCCCAACAAATTAACATTTTGGTTTATGGCTGCCTTTTTCTTGGACTGAGAAAGTATTATTTTGGAACTGCAAGTAGGTGGGAAAACTTGCCTCTCATGATCGGTATGATTTTTACTGAAAACTTGGATTGTCATTACATCGTTTGATGGTCTCTTACTGCGTTGTTTATCTGTCAACAGTAGCTTTACAATGGAAAACTACTGCTCTTTTTTTCAGGTGGATGATATAAAAAAAATTATTTAGGTAATTATAGCCCAAAGAAAAGACCTAATGAGAAGCGTTTATCTTTTATTTTGTAACATAATTAATTTAACAATAATTTTGGACATTAGACTACTGGAGATGCAGTTTAATTACTATTAGTATAAGCAAAGAGTTCTACAGAAGAGGCATCAAGTCTACATTGCTAGGTGACCTGGTAGGGAGATGGTTAAAAATACAACAGAAAACTTTGTCCTAAATTAAATTTAATAGCCAGATTTCAGCATAAAAACTTATATTAAATAACTTGTTGGCTTACAATAATTCATTTTTATTTTATAAAAATACACCTGAATCACCTTTTGTAAAATTTTATGTATTTTTGAAAATTGTTAATTGTAGTATTTCTGTAATTTTTAGCCTTATTCTGTGATATATACCCTTTTGTGGCATCGTTTAATATTCATTTTTTTTTCATCTTTTTTTAAAAACATTAAGGAAATTATGCAAACATTATTGTATAGGTTTATCTTTATTATACGAAACATAAAAGTTTGATTCAATAAATAAAGTAATCTTGTTTTTAGAATTTTGATTTCAAAGGATTTAGTTTAGTTGATTATAATTTGTGAAATCTGTGATCAGATAGTTTCATTTGTTGAATCAGTTTCAGTTTTTGAATCATTATTTATATTGTATTTTAAACAATCTATAGAATTTGTAATTACTAACTTTTATACTTTCCAATTTTTTATTTAAACTTGTAGAAACATAAGACACTCTGTGTTTGTTACTTAGGGGTTCAGCGTTTTAAATTAATTACGTGGTAATTACAGTGGAAAAAACATTCAGCGTTGTAAAATTATTTTTAGTAACCAACTTTTATAAATATAAAAAATCTATTTACATCTATATTTTTAAGGAATTTGGCAATTTTGAGCTTCTTCCTTGTTAATAATTCATGAATTAATTCTGATTGGTACAAAGATCAATTCATTATTTAGAGTAAGTAATGGTAATGGTATTCTACTCCATAGATAAAAAAAGAATTTTCCTGAGTTAATCAACGGTAAAACCTTGATCAGAGCAACACTGCAGAATAATTAATTAAAATATAACTAATATATATGATTAAAATCCATATAAATTATTTAAATAAAAATGTATGAAATAATAGGAAAATACTAAGGATAAAAAGTAACCACAAAATAATTTACACTTCAGAAAGTATTAATGAAAATTATTCCATCTCATACTTACATACTGAAATAAAGTTAAACAGTATCCACAAAGTTCAAAGTGTTTTTTCTCTTATTTTTTTTAATTTATCTGTTTTGCCCATAAAAAAGAATGGTGCATGGGTTTGTTTGTTTGTTGTATGTGCTCACATTTTTATTTTATTTTGTATTATTGGTACAGAGCGAACCAATGGTGGTGCACCAGGTGGCTACATGCAGCACACTAACGATTCATTTGTTCAAATGATTTATCCAAAATTATATTTGTATTTAGGGAATAAAAAAGAAAACATTGGGTTTAGAGAGCTGTTAAAATATCACAAATCAAGAAGCAGCTGAAAGTATTCAAGATTTTGAAGATTTTCATTGTAAAAGTTTTTGTTGTTAATATACTAAATTCATTAATGTTAATGAAACATAATCCATGTAACATTTTTACAGCCACTTATTTTTACAGACACTTTTTTACACATTTTTACAGACCCACTTTTTTCTTCTAGTATTACCTAAAAATTCTTTGATATAATAATTTAATTTCTGTAAAAAAAAATCTTTTAGTTGTATTTTAAGTAGTATGGGTGAAAAGTTTTTAATTAGTTCAATAATTTATTAAAAAAGGCAACATAAGCATAAAAGGCCCTTTCTCATAAGCTTTTGTGTTTAGTTATTGAAAAAGAATTCTGTTATCTTGGTTTGGTAAAGATCGATATTGTTATTTTTTATTTACAAATTACCTTTTTTTTTCTTAGCGAAGTATACACATTCATAAATATTAAGATATATAAAACATTTTTAATTTTGTTTTTATCTATCTAATGATTCACATTTATGGACATTAAACTGTGATTTAAAGCCTATTTTTTTTATATCTCAAAAAATTGTTTTGACCTTTTGAGGAAACCCAAGATGTGATATTTTAGTTTGGGCATATATAATATCATCATAGATATTTAATAATGATCGCAGGCTTAAAGTTTTTTAAGGTGCTTGTTACTTGAGATTTAATAGATCTGTTTAATACTGTTAATAAATAATTGTTACAATTTTGAATAACTGATTATGAATATTGCAAATTATAGTCTGCCAGAGTATTGACCTTTGGAATCAGATTTCTAGAATGAGAATGGATTTTTTTTGACATTATCTACATAATTTATCAGTTTATATATTTGAGAAATTTTTAAAAGTAATCTTCTAAAGGAAAATTGAAAAGATTAAATTTTTTAATGAATAGTTTATTTTAAAGGTTATTTTAATGAATGCCATTCTGGAGTTAGTCATCCCCACATCATTTATAATTTTAAAGAATTATGTTTCAATGTTTTTTGAAACAATTTGGTTATGGATTTGTTAGGTTTATTAACAAAGCAAGCACTTTTGTATCTCTTCTCTAAAAACAGGGAAAATATTTAAAAAATTTCAACAATACGAATGAAAAAACATAAAGCTGGTTTTTATTTTATACTTTTCCATTTTCTATGCGTTTTATAAAAACATCTATTTCTGTAATATAATTTTAAAGATTATATTTTTATTTCTACCTCATGGATTTATTTGGAATTCTATTTATGAGTTATTATTTTAAAACTTGAATAAGACTGAACTAATGCATGAATAAAATTTAAATCTAGATCTTGGAACTCAGTAACATAACTTTTACGTTTCTTACCTATTTTTCTTCTTTCTTCATTACTACTAAACTTAATTTATCATAAAATAATTAAGAAAATTTTCAAAAATTGTTTACATAAACATGAAGTGTGAATTTTTATTATTAAACTATTATTATTATTAGTTATAAATAAAGTTAAATGGAAAAAATAATGCAAATTTATGAGTAGAAAACAATATTTTAGGAAGAATTATAAAATAAAATATCTGATTTAAAAAGAAAAAAAAATAACCCTCTTTGAGCAGTCTTTTGCTCTCTGCTTGAACTATTGCTATATGTTTTACTTTCCTGACAATATAGTAGTATATCATATATGGTATACCATATAAGGGAAATATGGTAATCAAATCAGATTTTACATGTCAAGAGTTTTTTCATATCTGAACATTTCATGCCCCTCCCCCTCAACCAAAACAAAAAACTTTAGTACTGAAAAATTCCAGAAGGTGTGTGTGTGTGTGTATATATGTATATATATATATATATATATATATAAACAGCCAGTTTTTTTTTTATTGATATCTTCAGACTAAATGGACCAAATGGAGTGAAATCTGGCACAGGATTCTGAGTATGGGGCATTGATACTATTTAATTTTGATCACAATCGTTTTAGGAAACAACGAAAAATGAACCTCACTGGTTGTTTGTTTGATAATTTTATTCGAACAGTGTATATTTTTTTACATAATTTAATTTTTCTTTTGTAGTTAAGATATATTTTTAATAGCGTTTGGTCATATTCAAAACCCCCCATAAAAGTTTGGGGCCAAAAATCCCTTCTTTACTAATTTGTTGTTTCTGGATTCAAACCACTTTCTGGCCACTTTCCTTACTAATTAGATAATCCCATAACTAAAGTATGTCATTTTGGTTTTGTATTCAGGCATTTTCAATTGGAGAGTGGGGCTAATAAGCCTAATTGTTAATGCTCTTTTTTATCTGTTATCATTTTTCCACATATCTTCAGAGTGCATTAATAAATTTTTACAATGCAGAATGCATTAATCAATTTTTATCCATAACTTGTTCGATATTTTCTGAATATTGGTACAGATAGCCAATGGTTTGGATTTTATAACTTAAAATTTTATTAAAGAAAATTATAATCTTGTAAAGTTTAGTTTTATAATTAAATTATAAAAATATTAATTTTTCTAATAAAATTAGAAAGATTAATATTCTATCAAAGTGAGTCCCATATTTAATTAGCCCTCAGCTAGTTAGTTTTTGAAATGCAAAGCTATTATCCATCCTAAGGGTGAATCTATAATTTTGTTTTGTTCTGTAAGTGGTTTTTGTTTTTTCCCAAGTTTATTTATAACTATTGATGATGATTGTTTATTAACTGAAATTCACATCCAGTTCTTACTTGTAAATGGTGTTTTATCATTCACTTAGTTTTAAATGGATCATTACAAAAACTGTTTGGCATAGGTCTTTCTTTGTATTTGATTTATCTAAGTTTTTTATGATAAACTTTTTAAAATTTTGTTTGTGGTGTATTATGTGCATGATAATAATCTTTTTGGGTGTGGTGGTTATTTGTTGTGAATTTTCTTTGGCACATTGATAACATTAGGATCATCTCAAGCATCATCGCCAGTCCATGCTAAGCCAAACCAACTGGACCTTCTTGGTGAACCGAAGACTAATGCTCCTCCACAGTCTGCTAATGGTTTGTAATCATACACTGATTTCTCTTCTCAGCAGCTGCATGTTTCAGTTTATTATCTCTTTTTGCTTCATCTCATATTGTTTTGTCTCTGTATTTTTTTATTTTTTCTGCGTTTTGTTATTTATATTACTACTAATTAAAGTAGTTAATTAGCTTATAGAATTATTGAAAAGTTTTTTTTTATAGCTACAATAAAGCATAAAACTCATTAATTAATAGAATTTGTTTGACAAATTTTGGTTGAAGTAGGTTCATCACAAAGTATAAAAATTATGTATAAGGGTGTCCCAGGAGATATAAACCAAACTTAAGAATTCAGAAGATCAAAACAAAAGAAAAAGTTCATATGGATAGTAGTACCCTGACTTCTTTTATTTTTCTCTGTCTACCATTTTATGTTTTTTTTTTTTTCAATAAAAATTTATATCTTAGAAAAAATTTATTATATTTAAATGATATTTAGTGTACATGTACCCAACAACTTCTACAATATGGTTAAAATTGTTGAAGTGGATCACAAAACTTGTGCTGGCTAACAATTTTGTGCCTGTTTTCGTTTATTAATAGTAGAAATAATTACCTTTTTTTTAACTCAATTAGTGAAGGAAGTGAAGACAAGGATAAAATTATCACAGAATCACATAATTTTTATGATCTGTAATATTTTTAGCTACACTATAGAAATGTTGTTGGTTACGTATACATCATCAAATTATTTTAAAATGTATCAAACTGTTCTTAAGAAATATTTTAACTGAAAAAAACAAAAAATGGTGACCAGAAGGAAAATTAACAAGGTAGGGTGTTTGTCCATGATAAATGTTTCTGTTTGTTTTGATGTCCTATATAAGCTTCATAATTTTAGCATCTGTCAGAACACTTTGTATAAATAAATATTTTATTTAGAATGTTGTGCAAGTTAATTCTATGTTATAGTGATCATGTTAAGTACTTGTATAAAAAAAGAAAAAAGGACTATCCTTATTTGCTTGGATGTATCAGAAGAGAGTATGGGAAAATTTGATCACAGTAGAATTACAAACAAAAAAAAAAACATTCAGAATGCATTAATAGAAATTATTTATATGTTAAATAAAGATGAAGAATACTAAGATGGTTCTTTTTTAATAGCATTGTTTAAAATTTCATAAATAAGTTGGTAGAAAGATCGTTTAAGATTATTGATAGTGTATTAAAAACAACTATAGAAGCATAATAAGGACTTCCTTATAAGCTGAATTTTTTGCTATAAAAATCATCCTGCAGTCAGATTTGGTAGAGGTGGATAGCTAATAACTATTTCTTTAATCATATATTTTAATAAAAAAGTAAGGAAAAATAAAGAATAATTTATTTATTTAATGATAAATAAATTATTCATATTTTTAGGCATCAAAAATTAAGTGGTAGCCCATTTTTCTAAACTGAATGTTAAATTTGACTCCCTGAAGGATCCCTTGAGGGAGTAATATATTTCAGATGTGAATATACATAAGTAAAATAAATATCTAATAAAAAATGAGGCATTTTATTAATATGATGCAAAGTAAAACAGTATAGTTCAATCTTTGTTTTTTGGGAAAGATTTAGAAGAATTAGTGTCATGGAATTCTAGCATGAAAAAAAAAATAATAATGATGAATATATGTGTAATAAATTGAATAAGTTTGTTGTATACCAGGTATGTAAATATGAAACTGGACTTTTTGTATAGAAAATACATATGAAAATGATAAAAAATATTTAAATCAAAATCTTGTCCATTGCTAGCTCTACATTTTTCCATCTCTCTGACAACTTATGAATGCCACATCAAAAAACTTCTTTTGAGGCAAACCAGTCATTGAGCCATTTTCATAAGAAGTGAAGCGCTGCTCAGCAAGTGCATATCCCGTCGATGCAAATAAATAATAGTCGGATGGAGCCAAGTCTGGTGAGTAAGCTGCATGCAAAAGTATTTCCCAACTGAATACCTCAATCGTTTCCTTGACCAGTTTTGCTGTCTGTAATGGTGCATTATTTTGAAGCAAAATCACTCTGTGTTGGTTGCATTTCTTCATATTCTGATCATTTTTTATGCAAAGTTTGATTGAAATTGATCATTTGTTGTTGGTAGCGTTCAGCATTAACATTTTCACCAGGTTGTAGCAGCTCGTAATAGATCACACCCTTCTGATCCCACCTAATTAAACACAGAGTCATCTCCCAATAGTGATTTGCCCTTGCAGTTGATGTCAATGATTCGCCTGGAGTTAACCATAATCTTTTACGCTTAGAATTGTCAAAATGTATTCACTTTTCATCACTTATCACAATTCAGTTGAGAAATGACTTTCTTTTGTATTTGACGAGCAGCATTTTTCAGTTTTTCAGTTTTCTTGCTGTCTTTCATTCAGTTCATGTGGAACGTATTTTCCCATCTTCTGGATCTTTTCTATGGCCTTCAAACATATGGAGACAGTTTCTCATGTTACATTTAATTGATCTGCGAGTTGTTACATTTAAGCATAATCCTCATCCAAAAGTGCTTGCAATTCGGTATGTTCAAACTTTTTTGGTGGTCTTTCTCATTTTTCGTTTCTCATGTCAAAATCGCTACTTTTTAATTTTTTAAACCACTCAAAGCATTGTGATTTACCAAGAGCATGCTCACCGTAAACTTTGACAAGCATTCAGTGTGATTCTGCAGCAGTTTTTAAGGTAACAGAAAATCAAAGTTGTCCCCAAATAGTAGTCTGAAAGCACATAATTCAACGTGGTCAGCTGTTAAAGAAAGAAAATGGCGTTAATGACACACTTTGATGGTAACTACATTGGCAGTTAGTGCCATCCATGGACAAATTCTGGTTTCATGTTTACACACCTGGTGAGTGTATATATATATAGTTTAGATTTCAATTATCAGAATAGAATCCAGCCTCTCCACAAGTACAAAACAAAGGAAAATATTCTTACCTTTATTTATTTGAAAAAGCCACAGCACTTTCAGGCCTAGGCCTATGATCAGTGACGCATTTTTTAAAATCAATACATAAAATAAGAATAAAATAAAAATTATATACATAAAAAAAAAATAAATAAATATTAGAACAAATATTTATTCAATCAAGTTGTCAAAATCTATCAAGACAGACATGTCACCTACAACAGATAACATTTCAAACTTGACTGAAAAAATATTTGTTGTAATGTTTTAATTTTTTTTTTTTTTTTTTACATATAATTTTTATTTTATTCTTATTTTATATGTGTGTATGTATATATATATACACATATTGATTTCAAAAAATGCATCACTGATGATGGGCCTAGGCCTGAATGCGCTATGACTTTTTTAAATAATAAAGGTAAGAATGATTTTTTTTTTGTTCTGTACTTGCAGAAAGACTTCATTCTGTTTTGATAATTAAAATTTAAACTAAATTTGCGAACAGAAGAAATATAGATAATAAGAAATTTAATTTAAATTAATATATATACACATACACACATACCATGTGTTCCCACGAAGAGGTATAAACATTCGATTTAGTAGTACTCGCCCATTCCTCCATCGATCCAATTGAAATTTAACATACCTTTTAATAAAGGTTTTAAAAATGTTCTCTGAAAATTTCAACCTCTTAGGATTTATGCAAACAAAATGGCAGCTTTAAAATAAAATCATCAATATCAGATAAACCACATTTTTTATTCATTTCAAAGTAACTGGTAAAAATGATTAAACTAGTTCATAATTATAACTAGAATAATTAAAAACAGATAATGGTTTTGACTAATTATTAACTTGTTTCATTCAATATGAACAGCTGTTTAATCACATCTATTGATGTTTAATGAACATATATTTTTAATCATTTTTACCAGTTTATTGTAATAAGTAAAAAATGTGGTTTATCAGAAATTGATGTTTTTATTTCCTCTTCCTGGGACTCATGGTTTATATATACATCAAGGAACCTCTTCATATTTTTTGTACCTTGAAATTTTAAGAGATTAGTGTTAATCCTGTATTTTTAAACAGTAAATTTTAAATAGTGATGGCTATTTATTAAAAAAAATCCTATTCTTAAAGTATTTAATGGACACTCAAAAAGAAGCAGACTTTTTTATCTTATCTAATGGGTGGAAGATTTTTAGCTTTTTTTAGTTTCAGCTTACTGATTTTCTTTTATTATATTTTTCAAATTGAAGAAAAATCAAGATATTTATGGTTTTCATTGCTTATCACTGGGATAATGGTTTCATTGATTTGAAGTGAAGTCCTGTTTTAATTAAGCCTTTTGGTATTTTATCTATTTATTTGTTAGTTATATAGTTAGATCAGCTGTGTTGTCAAATGTTTATAAAGTTTTAAAAGTTGGATCCCTTGTATTAGGTTGAATAGCCTATGTGTAATGGGTTTTTTTTAAATAATATTATCTGTTTGAAAATGGCAGCTTTTATATTTCTTTGAAAGAAATTGGTGGAAAGGTACAGTGGATAAGAAGAAGCTCACATAACTAAGCCACAATTATTGACATTGCTGAGCATGTCTTCCTCATTAACAATTTCTGATGTTTTCTGTTATTTTCAGTGTGTTTTTAGTAACTGTGCTCCATATATTTTACTCTTTGATGATTTATTCCATTTTTAAGCTTAACTTTTATAATGTACTATTATTTTGTAAATATTTGTCTCTAAATTATTGTGTCGTCTTTCTGGTAACATTTTCTTTTTATTGTTTTCCCTTCAGATAAATTAACAACAATAAATTTCAGAATTAAAAATTTTATATATATATGTAGGAGATAGTGCTTTCAGTATTACTAATAGTATATGATTGTTGGAATTGGATAATCCTTCCACAATCAATTACAATTGACAATTCCATTCTATTTTTATTTTCACTTTATTAAATTTCATTTGATAACGCACTTAATTAAATTTGTTACAAAATAAATGAGATCTACTGTCCACAGAACTATTAATTTTTTACTTGATTTTTAAAAATGATTTTCAGATATTCCAAAGTACTGTTATTTAAGATATTTTGAACTATGTTTGATGATAAATTATGTTAGGTTATGAAGCATGTTTCTGAAGTACCAATAGGTCATTAAAAAAACAAATAAGATAGTAAAAAAAAAATATTACCTGTTAAATATTTGTACTTTCTTGTTTTTCTAAGCATCGCTCTTATCTAGGAACAAGGTTTTTAATACCCTTTTCTGAAAAATCTGCTCCTCAACTAGCAACTCAACACTTCTGTTTTCAATTCATTCATTATCCTTGAACTAAGAATCAAGCTATTTTTTTTATTTATTTTTTTTTCCTGGGGAAGAAGTGATATGGTAATAACTTGGTACGAGTCAAGGTTGAAAGGAGGTTGATCAACAAGTCACCTTATGTATTGATGAGTCTTCTTGACAATGTATGGGCGTAAATTATTAGCACTGGTTCAGCATACTGAATTGTATGTTTTACTTTTGAAAATCTCACAGCATACTTCTTTTATGATTATGTTTTATAATTCCATGAATTCCTTTGCAGGATACCTTTTTTCCCCAGAGAACAGTCACCATAATCTTCTGGATTCTCCAGATTTGTTTGAATGTTTTGGCTTTAGTGACGTTGAAAAATGCCATTGCATTCAGATTTTGGTTTAGACTTATTGCTGACATGTAAAGTTTACATTTTAACTCCCTAGTTTTAAGAAAAAAAAACTCTCTCGTAGAGGTAATCAAAATATGCATGTTTTGATTTTTGTAGGATGGTCTGTCAATATTTTCAGAGCCATCTTTCATATTGTTTATGACAGCTTGGTTTTGCAGTAACAGTTTTGTATACTGTACAGTGTAAAATATGAAGAAATTACATTGCTGGAATGATAATTTTAAAAATCAGTTTTCTCAAACTTTTATATGCTGTTGACAAAAAGATCATCCTTTTGAATGTTAGGCCTTCCTTTCCCTTCATGCTGTTGTAAATTTTTACAATATTACTTACTTACCTACTTATGTACTTAATGTAGGCCTGTAAATTTCACATAATTCGTGATACATTTCAGAAGTATTAAAACTTTTTGTGTCAGGTAATAGAGTCACACTTCAGATTTCACAATGGTGGGATTGTTTATTTTGCAGCCATCATTTTTCACTGCCATCAGTAAGGTTGATAGCCATCTAATGAAGCATCAAAGTTGCTATGCATGCTTGATATGATTCATTGATTCCAACACTTTTGTTAGTAATGAAGCCTTTGTAACAGGCTTCATTCTTATTAGGTTTCAATTTAATTCATGTAGCTTAGCTTTCTACATTATTTACTTGCAGCATTCAACATGTCCTTTTATTACACAAAGAAGGGTGTTTGAATATATTTAGTTCATTATTAATTACGTATTTAATGATTGTATTATTATATTTTTTAAATTTGTTTTTTTTTTTTTATTTGTATCTTGAAGTCTTTCTTCAAAATGTTGTACAGTTTGAAACTGTGCAATATTTTATTGTTTGTGTTTCCCAGATGATAATGATCTACCTAGTTGTTTGACTTTAAAAGAAAGAAAAAAATTATGGATAAAAAAATACAATCCTACTCTGTAAATATGACCACCAATAAACAGTTAATACAACGTATGTTTGTTAATGTTAGTAGAAAAAAAATTACTAATTTCACTGCCCAACAAAAAACTTTTTTTTTTTATATTTCCTTCACTTCATTAATCAAATCTTACCAATTTCAGGTTGAGAAAAATGAATATGTCAAAGAAAAATCTTTATTAGCTGTAGAGTTTCTGTGATATACAATAGCTGGAAGTATTTTATTTTAATGGTTAGATAACTGTAACGGTAATAGAAAACTGTACATTTTAATTACACATATCAAAACATAGAAAGCCCATTTGACATTCTTTTAATAAGTCATATTCTAAGAGTTCTTAATTGATGTAAGAATACCTGGCAGTTGGTTGGGTCTGAAAAAAATCATGTGGTAGCTTCATGAGATCATTATCTTTAGGCTTTCCTCTTGTAAGTGAGTTCCAGAACATCCCTACACACAGACCAGCAGTAATATGTAAGCATTGCTTCATTCCAACTTGATATTTTTGTTCAATTACAGATATATACTGATGGAATCTTTCTCCATGTTCATCACTGACAACTCCACAGCTAAGAGGGAAAAATCCAGGTTGAGTGGAGAAAATTGATTTTAAGGGACATGTTAAGGGTACATCCCAGCTGATAGCATATTTTTGCAGAAGTACTGTAACCAACTGACTGTATTCATCTCTTCTGCTGCCTAAAAATCCATGAAGGACTCCCTTTAAAGCTTCCCAAGCTTTCTTTCTTCCCCTCCAAATCTGGTCAAACATGTATCCTTTACTAATTGTGAATTTGTGACCCAAAAAGAATACCTTCCTTAACTTTTGCATCACTTAATCTAGGAAATTTGTCTCTTAAGTTCTTAAAGGCCTGTTCTTCTCAGTTTATACTTTTGACAAAATTTTTCATCAAACCCAGCTTTATATGAAAGGGTGGAAAAAGAACATCTTTTGGATCCATGAGAGCTTTGGCAATAACATTTTTCTCCCTAGAGTTAAGATTTCTTGAAGACCAGTCTACTTTAATATAATGTGATTTCCTGACCCAACTGTCCCACATATATATATATATATATATATATATATATATATACCCCAGTTTCATTCCTAAGAGTACAGCGATGACATTTAGATCGCCATAGATTTTTCAGTTGTGTTCAGCATATTTGATTGAGTCTAGGAGGATTGCCATGTTTTCATAAGTTTCCTTCATGTGAACTTATCTTTTTCTGTTTAGCCTCTAGAACTACCATAAGGTATTATTTCAAAGAATGAAAGAGGATGATATATATGAATGTAAATGAAGTGCAGTCTCAGGTTGACCATTCTTGAGACATGTGGTTAATTGAAAATCAACCACTAAAGAACACCAGTATCCACAGTTTAGTATTCAAATCCATATAAAAATAACTGCCTTTACTAAGAGTTGAACCTTAGAACTCTCAACTTTGAAATTAGCTGATTTGTGATTATGAGTTCACTACTAGACCAACCTGGTCTGGTGGGTTTCCATCATGTGAACTGCATGACCAAAGTAATAGAAGGAAGACAGTTGCTGTTTTGAAGTAATAAAGCTTTCCAAGTAAGCTTGGAGAAGTCTATAAATAATCTCCAATCAGTTGGATCATGATTCAAATTCAAACATTTCATCAAGCCATTAACATCGCAGCAAACAACAAGATGTTTGTTTTCTGAAAAAAATAAAGCAGATCTGTATGATAATGTCTGTACTATGAGACCCTGACTTTACATTGGAGAAGATTCTACTGCTAGTCTTGATCCTAGATGTTCTGCCTTCTCCTTCAACAAATCAAGATCTCTGATGAGATCACTCAACTCCGCGTGACTCAGACTGTGTGGTTTATCATCTCTTTTTTGTCAAAATCAGAGTCATGGGATATAGATGGCTTGTTAGATTCTTCTTCCACACTGTCTTTATTTTCCATTTCAAGCTTGGGCTATTTCAATTTTGGGGTGGAGTAGGAACTGGTAAACTGAGAATAAATTAAATAGCAGATGTGTGATTAGGGTATTGAACTGTGTTCCTATTTTCTTAATTGACAGTCCTGTCTTTATAGATGTAGTCAAGCAAAAATAGCAGTTATCTGTATGGTTTGTAGGCTCCCACCAAACCACAGGCACAATAAAAACCATGGATCGTTTTTATTATTCAGCCATTCTCGTAGTATAACTGAACAAGAGTTGCAACATATACGCCGTCAAACCCATGTGAAATGATATGCAAGACGTTGTTCATTTTTAATTTATATGACTTTTTATTCAAAATAAGCTCCTTGTGAGTCAATACACAACTAGAAGCATTGGAAAAATTGTTCAAAACAATTCGGATACTCAGCTTTTGAAATTGCCTGCAGCACCATGATTGTAGCCCTCGGGATGTTTGAAATCTATTTTAGACATTTCATTTGCCATTTCCAGTTTTAGAGATAACCAGAAGTAGCTCAGAAACAAATCAGGTGAGTAAGGAGGGCGTTCAAGTACCATGATTCATTTTTGAGTCAAGAAATTGTGTTATGTTTTGCTTTTGTGTACTTGTGCATTATTATTCAAAAAACACCATGTTGCTTGATTCTGGTATTCATGTCGAACCCAAACAATTCTCACCCATAAACGATTTAAAACACTCAAGTAGTAATCTACCCCATTCACTGTTTGACCAGCTGTTTCAGCTGGAATGCGATGCACAGTTGTTTTAGGAATTCCAGTGATCTCCTCAATTAACCTGGTAGATGCATAATGATCATTTCAAAGAATTTCAGCCACCTTTTGAACATTATATTCTACTTGAACTGTTGATGAATGCTCCTGGACATGTATCATCTTCAATGCTCTCTCTACCATTAAAAAACTTTGCATATCACTTAAAAACGATTTTACAACTCACTGGTTCACTACCATAAATAGTTTGTATTATTTTAAAAGTATCTTTGGCACTTTTACCTAATTTAAAACAAAACTTAATGTGTGCATATTGTTCTATTGCTCTTTTAACGACTGAAGTTCAAAATATACTGTTAAAGTTTTGGTTATTACAAACAGTCTGTGATGCAAGCACTGTTAAATTTAAAGTGGAAGGTAGTCTGAATACTACGCTCACTATGTTCATAGATTGCATTAGTTGTTACACAAATATAAAATCATTCATCTTTCCTGTGGGACGGGTTGTGTATGTGAGTCTATCTTTTTCCCTTATCTTCATACCAAATTAATGCTCATAACTAGCACAAGAGGTGTCAGATTGTGTTTCTGTGACGAAAATTTTATTTCACCACAAATGTAACAAAAATTATTCACTGAATATTAACATTTTTGTGACATTTTTATTAACAAATTTTTCACTTTAAAAGTACTCAAAAACCATAAATTCTACACTAAGTACAACACAAACAATATGAAACTCACAGTCTCAGCAACATTATTAATGTTTATAACCTAGAAACAGCTGGAGAACATTGTGTTTTATCATGGTATGACTACTCAACAGGTGTGACAACTCCAAAAACAAAATTACGCCAAAACCTAAGATGTAGATTGGGTAAAAAATGACATGTCATTGTATCCTCCAAAACAAGAGCTAATCAGTCATTTTTATAGTGATTTTTAAACTCACCAGATGGAAATACATCAGAGTAAGCTATTCTTGGGCCTGAAACATCTTCATTGTTGGGCAGTGTTATTATTAGTAATATTACCATACATGTACTGAAAATCAAATTAATTATCTATTCATGACATGAATTTATATCTGCTTGATATTTAGTGATTTCTGAATGAAAAAACTATTTTTATTAATGATGATATGTTTACTAACATAATAAACAGTTGTTGTTGCATTATTAGAGAGCTATATAAGTAAATTTTTTTTTAGATGCTTTAGCAAATGCCTGTATATTAAACAGTATTATTTTACTGCTTGAATAGTTTTTTCTTGCATGAGAATTATGAAAAAATAAATATACATATATATTGTAATAATATTATATAAGTAATAAAGTAATAGAATTTTTAACAGCTGTTTTTACAATGTTTTACAATGTTTTTGTATATAATAAAGTTGCAAATGTAGTTACACTATAATTTGTTTAGTGCCTGGAGTAAACATGTCAAAGCATGATCTTTATTGTAGCAATTTTTTGTTATTATTCTTGTATATTACTATAAAATAATTTTTTTATACTATCATTTACAAAATATATATATATTGTCCATATCATTTTATAATTATACATCATGGTTAAGTTATGTATAAAAAATGTATGTTTTACTTTGTTTATGACAAAAAGGATTTCTGTAGAATTTTCTTAAAGGATCAATGAAAAAATTAATCTATCAAATCTATTTCAAGTATAATATTAATTAATAAAAAAGAAAAATAGTTATTATTCATTTTAATATTTATAAAAGTAATAATTGAAAAATAATTATTATGTAATACAAGTAAATAATTGGCTGAACCAAGTGAGGTTCTTTTGTAATGTGATCTTAATCATTTTTGCATTTGACTGTAATGCAGTTATGTTGGCAAATATGTTTTAATCATTTTTTATGAAAATTTTGTCAAAAGAATTGTTAGTATTAATCAATTGTGCAATAAAATTTTTCATTTTAAATTGTTTGTTTGTAGATTGTTGGGAACCAACTGATTCTTAGCTATCATTTGTTGTAATCATCCAATGGGCTCTTTTTGTGCATAGTACTTTGTAGATATTAACTGTATTATGTATATTGTAGTTTAAAAGTAATTGAACAATAAAATACACCTTTTGTAATATTAAAATCAATCATTCCAACCCCCGTAGGGGAAGACACCCACCAAGTGACGATTCCGGTCACCACACCACCTCTCCCTTTCCTAGCCCTGAGGGGCTTTACCGGGAGTCGTCTTATTGACCTTTGTACTGATTACATATCTCAGTCATCAGCCAGGCCTCGGTCGGGATGTCCCCAATTCAAATGCTGCAGTCAACATTTAGCATCAGAGTAAAGTACCTCAGCAGTTATCGCCCTTGCCATAGGCTTAGGTCGACCTACATGTAGCCCTAAAACTATATAACCGCAGCACGGAAGCACAAAACCTCGTGCCTGCTCTAAATCAATCTACCATGTGACTTTGAATGCCATAAGCAACTGATTAAAATCATTCAGTGACAGCTGATGTTCCCAGAAATAAGTGATTTAGATATTTTGCTAATACATTTAGTTTATTTTTGACACGCGATTAAAATGTTAGCTCTGGTATTTTATTTTTTAGTGCATGTAATTGTTGTACATTGTAAGTCCCTATTGTCTAGTATTCATGTTTCCATTGGTGTGTTGCAGGACAAATGTGTTTCTTGTTTAAGTTCCAAATATACAAATTCTTTTTGTTCAGAATCACATCAAAGTGATGTAAATTAAAAAAAAAAAAAAAAAATTGTTTCATTAGCTATCTAGGAGTTGTACCTGTACAGGAGAACAATCAAGAGGGAATAGATCACCTTAACGTAATTTTTATACAAAGCATATTCAACTGGTACTCCAGCTTTTCACAATCAATTATAATCGATAAAATTCCATTTTGTACATTATTTTTAATTTTCTCTTCATTATAAAGCTGAATATTTTAAATTCAGTACAAAATGAGTAAAATAAATAATAATCTTGCTAAAATTTAAATCAAAAGCATGTGAATAGATATTTATTTTTATTATTATTTTCAACATAGCCAGTGGTAAAATTATTTTAGGATAATGATATACACACAGTTATTTATTGAATAGTTTATTAATGCAGTGACATATTTATTATTACGTTTTAACTTGTCAGTTTAAAATGCCAGGCTGCACATAGAAAAAGGGAGGTTTACAGAAATTTAGGGGAAAAAACATAAAAATGTAAGAAAAACCTATATAATTATCGTTACAATTTTATCATGGAATAGAAAACAAAACAATGAATATGGGTACTCAAAATTAATGATTAATGGTGTAGGAAGTTTTGTGACAAAATTTAGATTCATCCTAAAAGTGACATTTTCACTATAGAGATTAGTTTAACTTCTTCATAGCAATCAAATTAATTATTTTCTGAGAAGGCAACTTTGAGTGATGCTTCTTGCACTCAAGTACTTTACATAATATAGTCATTAGGAAGAATGACATAAATTATAAAAATTTACAAATTATCTCTTTCACTAAGAGTGATGGTATTTTATCCCCTTTTTATGATAAAATTGTGATTATGTATTGTATTGTCTTTCGTAATAGCAAAGAAGTTATGATGATTTATTACAGTAATTGATATTTCTATGTGTTGTTGCTTATATAATTTTGATTATTTAAATTTCGAGAGTATGTTTTATTGTAAATTTTAATTTGGGTATATCTTTCTCATTTACCTCATTATATTTTAATATTACATAGTATGCATTTTGTGCTTTTGACATTTTTTTGGAAAGAGGCCTCAATTTATCTGATAGGCATTTCAGCATTAGGCTTGTTTTTGCTACCGCTGGTTACAGAAATAGATTTTCTCAGTAATTCCACTGGTAGTTTCCTACCAGATAACAAAAATGGGCTTGGCTCTTTAGTCTCAGAATGGAGGATCTAGCAGTTTCAGATTTATAACTACAGAATCAACAACAGGGAAGAAGGAATCAAGGAAAAGGAACAAGTGGTACAATTTACCCATCAGAATTGATTGGGATAGTTTAATGTCTTATCCAGGATCTTTATCCGCATATTAGTATACCTACTAATACATTTTTTATGACTATTCTGTATTTTTTATAATTGTTGTAATGAATTTTTTTTTTGTCTATATGTTTTTATCTTTGTATTTCAACATGCAACAATTACAAAGTATTAATATACTAATTAAAAATCTGGTAATGACATCTGGTAACAGATTCTACTTTACTTTTTTCTATAGATTTAACAATATATGTATATATTTTTTTTAACATTTTTTGTAATCTTGTATTAAAAGTATGGTTTAATTATTTCATTAAAATTTATCTTTATTTGATGTTTATATGTTTTTTTTTTTTTATAGCTTCTCCTTTGCCATCACCAGTAAAGAGTTCCCCAGCAAGAACTCCAATGAATCGTGCTCCTTGTTGCACTGCTCTTTATGATTTTGAACCTGAAAATCCTGGCGAATTAGGTTTCAAGGTTAGTATAATTAGTTAATATAATAAGTTATTAGTTAATATAATTAGTGTAAATAAATTCTAATTTAACAAATATTTTTGAACCTTGTTCTAATGATTTGTTTGATTTAATTATAATAATTGGTAAATAAAAATAAAAATTTAGTTTCTCAAGGTTTTCTAAAGAGGTATAATTATTAATTTTCCACAACTACATATTGTAGTCTGCATAACTCAATTCATTATTTTGTGCCACTCAAATAAATTCTTTAACTATACAAAGAAAATTAAAAAAAAAAATCCAAGTTTACTTAATCTCTATTGCACAAGACTGAACTAAATTTAATCATTAACATTTATTAATCCACTTTTTTTGGCTTGTTGATAATAATTGATGATCACCCAGAATGCCTTTTTTATATATGTTCATTGTACCATTTTAAAGCATCTTACGTTATTTTCCTATGCAAGGTATGCTGAAATGTAATGCGTAGTCGCTTATAACTGACAAATAAAAAGAGATAGTGAAATGAAACAAATATGACATAAAAATACACTTTAATTTCCTCTCAAAGCTTACATTTATACATTTATTTTTCCATGCAATCACCATTTACAGTTATATATTTCTCCCATTGGTGAACCAGTTTTCTCAATCCATTGGCAAAGAATCTCATGGTCTTTCCTCGATCCACTATCTCATTGCTTCTTTCATTTTTTCATCTGTGAGCAAATGAATACCTTAACTTACTTCTTTAATTACAGAAAGAAAAAAAAGTGAAAATCACAGACCCGAGTATGAAGGGAGTGGAATTACATGAGAGTAAGTATAAAGGGGTTCAGATTACATCACAAGAGCCTCGGTGTCTGCATGCAAAATTTTTTGTTAGGTCCTATTTTCTTATTTCTGGTCAAAACTTTGCAGTCCACTCACTCAAACTTTGTAGAATCTGAGGTGTTGTGATAATGGAATGGGCACATTCATGACTGATAGCCATTTCTAAAGCAATTTCATCACTCATAAGGTGCTAATTGTCTTAGATAAGGTCTTAAGTTGATTTAAGGTTATCATCCATTGTGCTTGTTCTTGAATATCTTTTATGACTTATTTTCTACAGCTTCACTCCCTCTCTTTAAATTTGCTGGCCTAAATTCTGGTGCATAACTGTCATATCCTCGAACTGTGCTCTCAATCTAACCAAAATTATGAATGTTTTACATTGTAATTCATGAGAAACCTCACAATAATACATTGAACTGAAAATGGATTCTCTTGTTTTGACAAGATGCTACTGATCATAGAGACATGAATTCCAAAGCAGTCTTTCACATCTTCATCCTGAATATCCTTCTGTGCCAGGGCACTCATATTTGTATGCAAGCCTTGAAGACAAATGTTCAGTTTATGTTTGATCGTATTATGTTTAGCAATAAATTTTTGTAATTTATGAAATAATTTTTCTATTGTTTTTTATTAGTTTTTCTCTGATTATTAAGTAATTTATCTATTATGTTATTCCTGTAACCATTAAGTGCACTATGTATTAATATGCTACATGTAGTGCTATTTGTGTGTGTGTGTGTGTGTGTGTGTGCATGTGCGTGCGTGCGTGTGTGTGTGTGTGTGTGTGTGTGTGTGTGTGTGTGTGTGTGTGTGTGTGTGTGTGTGT
>JAAAKQ030304187.1:0-10120 GCA_010016005.3 Zanna intricata
TTCACACACGCTACAATTCATTCATTTCATCCTCTGAAGATATACCTTAACAGTGGTTCCGGAGGTTAAACAAAAAAGAAGAAGAAGACTACTTAATAGGAGAACTCTTATGATAATTTTACATATATTTTTATATAGTATTAACAAATTCATATTAAAACATGAAAATTCAAAACTAAAAATATTATGTAAAATTGAAACTAGGAATGATTACAAGTAAGTTGGAACAGTAATTAAATTACGATGTAAATAAGTTAAAACATAAATAAAAATAAAGAATTCAAGAGTTAAGAAAATTCTCAATAGTGGTAAGTTTTATTAAAGCTAACAGAGAAAAATGGTTAACTATTTACAAATAAGATACAAAAACAATCAACCTATTTTATTATCAGTATGATAAAATACAAATTTTGTTTCCATAAAATAAATTTACAATAAAAAAAATACCTTATATGCAATGATAGCAGACTGGCTAGCATTAGGTCCTGGCTGAACAGGTTGTAACATCTTCATGGCAACTTCAATAGTAGCATTAGTACCTCTTACTTTACAAGTACCTTTAAATACAAAACCAAAAGCACCTCTACCTAACAAACGACCTCTTGTTATGCTGTTTGGACGAATAAGATGTCGCTCTCCTAAATCTAGGAACATCTGGAAAATATTTATTAGTTAAATAGCTATTGCAGTACTATAATAAACATTACACAACATCAATATTCAACAACAGCACTACAGACAGATTATTATTAGTGAAAATAATATCCAAAGTAACTAAAAAAAAAAAAAAACTGCATATTTTTGAACTTATTAGAATTAATGAAAAAAGATAAGTGTAATCATACAATTTCTCCAGTGATATTAAAAGAATAGAGACAAATTTTAACCTGTGATAAAAACATAGATATAATATTTCACCCTGGAGTCAAGACAAGCATGTAAGTCAACAATGCTGGATGACATTGAAGAATACCTCCACCATAAAGCAGATTTTCATCTGGAAAAATAATACCAATCTTTTATGCACTTGATAGTGAATATATCTTAGACCGAAGTCTGGATGATAATCAATTGGAAGAACTGGCTGAAAGATTTTCTCCAACTTTCATTGATGTCGCTAAGAATTCAGTTTCTCTAGTTCCCGTTAGTTGTCCAAGAGAGTTGTCTTTGTTGAGACAGTTCATAAACTGTCTCAGAAGAGCTACTCAGTAGGATAGTAATCCTGAATGGTGAGCAGTTTTGGTACATGACTATCAAAGGCAGAGGTTTGAATATTCGCATCTGGTCAGGATATCAAAATATGGCATTCTTTTATTAGAGAGCAAAGAAATATGAATCCTTGGCAGTGTTATGTACAGTGTCCTAGGGCATAAGCATATGAAGAAAGTTACTCTTCAGCTCTCTTTACTCAGTAGGATGTTGTTTCTAATAAACAAGAGAATTTTCAAATTCAGCTGCAGAATAAGCTGAATGTACTATATAGTTAATCCAGCAATTGAGATATCATTCTTCAAGACAGCATCTCAGAAGTATTACAGATACTGCGGTTGTCCACAGGGTAGTGTCTTAGGACCCCTGCTGTAGATTGCAGAATTCTATTCTTTGACGTGATTGAGATTACCCAGCGGATATCTCATCATCGCGTATGTGAATGATGAGCTTTTGCTGGTTAAAGGAGATTCAAGGAATGAAATTAAATTCAGGGCAGCCTAAGCTTGCAAGATACTCCAGCTGTGGAGTTTGCAACATAAATGGTGTTTAACCAGAGAAAATAAAAATGAGTTACTCAAGGGCGATTGGTTATCACATGACGACCTCTTGTATCAATGACAGGCCATCGAATTAGATACATCCTGCTGCACAAATATCTAGGTGTTATCCTTGATGAGAATCTTCAATTCAAGGAGCACTTTCATATGCTCCCAAATGCTTTCTTTTGTATTCAGAGAGCAGTTCACCCCGACTGGGAGCTTAATTTCAGAACCATGAATGTTCTATGGGTGTATGCGAAGCTATAATGCTGGTGTTTCATCTGTCTGGGAACATCAAATAAGGTACAAATATTACAGGAATATTTTGTTGAGATTCCAGCATCTCTTATTGTTATCTATGATTGGTGACTATAGGACTGTATCACGAGAGGCAATCCTTCTGTTATTAAGCCCACTGATATCCGATGAGCACTGATTACATTATGATACCAAGAAGATAGGATAACTTATCTCTAGGTGCATAAAAGAAACAGAAGACCAAGGTTTCCACCATTTATGACACATCAGGTAGATTGATTTTTCCAATAGCTGTTACACCCATAGTATTTTTCCTGATTTAAGAAGTATATTGGTTGTTAAATGGATTTACCCCAATCAATGTATTACACAATTTCTTTCTGGACATGACATTTCTTGAGACAAGTTGGCCGGATTTGGTTTGATTAATTTAGAGTGTTGGGAGTATAGGAATCATTATGTCCAGAATGTGGGGCTATTGGTGATGTGCACAATGTCTTATATGTCGGCCCCATGCACAAAGCTGAATGCACAGATCAATTCTGGTTTTGATCTGCAAGCTAATTGCAAAACCAAAAGGGGATGGAACATAGTTGCTAGCTTCCTGGAATCCTTAGGCCAGAGGAGGATGGCTGAGGGGGTCTAGTGCAGTTATGGAAGTATAAATAGAATAGCAACCCAGATGGCTAGGAACCCACCTGGATACTTACTTTGCCAAGATAGGCATTTGGCATCAAGTTCTGATTAGCTGACATATCCTAACAGTGATTATTTCATTCTCATCCTGAGAATGAATGTGTGGGGAACTCTGTGATGCAGCTGCGGTGTGAGAGGGCATAGGCATTGACCTTGCTCCCAAAAGTGGTCCAGAGCAGAGAGAGATAGGGTATGTTTTCATTAGAGCTTATTAAATTTGTGAATGTTTTTGATTTTTAAGTAAATCAAAAGGACTTTGAAAACTGAATTATAGTTCAAAATTGTAACTGTTGTGATCAACACTGGTTTTAAGAATAGTATTTTTGGCGTTTAAGACTCAATCAAGTAAGTTGTTTAAGACTGAGTGCATAATCTAACTGAAGTTAGACATGGGAAGAGTTTTTGTCTAAAACCTTTGATGGTAGAGGAAGGTATGGAAGATTGCACTTCTGAGAATTGGTTATTTTGACAGTTGAGGATTTTAAGGTATGGTAGGAAGTTGTGGCTGGAAAAATCTATGTGAAGGCAATAGTATTTTGTATAAATAGACTGACGGAAATATCTTCTAAGGCATTTGTGTCAATGGCATCTTGACAGAAGCCAAACTGATGACTTTATTATCAGGTTTAGAGGGTCTAAAAGATGATCTCCATCATGGCTAGTAACGAAGGGGGTGGTGTGGTGATCAGGATTGTCACAAGGTGAATGTTTCCCCTATGGGAGGTCAGGATACAAACTGTTTGGCTTACTCAAAAAGTAAGCCTCCTTTTTTAGAAGAAAAAATTTGATTTGAATAATGCCATTAAAGCTGTGCAGGAACCAAAACATTTTCCCTCTTTTATGATCAAGAAGCTTCCTTAGCACTACAGCAAGTGCATTTTGATAGCAGGAGATTAAATTGAATGATGGAATACAGCTCATATCATTATATTTAATAGATATTATGGATCTACTGTTTACATCTGAATCCCCTTAATAACTAACATTTCCACAAATCGGCAAAAGCTTTTTTCCATACATCTAATACTTATAATTTTTATTTTAGGAATGAATAATTTTTTACTAAGCCTTATTATAATTATTATTTTATTTAACTTTAACATAACAAGAGAAGATATTTAATTAACTTATGAAATTCTTATCACTCATGATAACACAAATGTATATACATAAAACTTTTCAATAAATATATCTATAGACAAAAAGATTTTTAATCTTTCTCTAAGTGTGATACCATTTCTTGAATTGCTTTTTTGCATAAATTACAGATCTGTAAATACAATTTTTCTTTCACCCTTAGTTTTAAATAAATTACGCTTAAAAAAAATTAAGGGAAAATTAGTTAAAATCTGTAAAATTTATAATTTTGCATGACCATATCTGCATTAGAATGATTTCACTGATGCTTTTCTTTTATAAATAGCCTCTGGCATATCTTGAATTAGTCAACAGTAATTGGCCAGCACGTTAGTACTTAATTTCCCTTTGCAGTGGCTTTCCATCACCAAAATGTCTTGGTGAACATATTCACATTATTTTTCACTTACATTTACAAGGTTGTCCCCAGGAAAAAATCCAGATGTGAGTAGAGGAAATGTATTTACAAAAACATATTACATCCCACAGCTCCGTGAAGTAAGAAGTTGATTAACAATATTGTGGTAATTGTTGAATTTTTGGAAACGTCTTTAAATGAAGCCCAAGCTCCACTTTCTACATTATTTAACATTGAAATAATATATTTTTTTTTATTTAACATTTCCGCCTGATCTACAAAAATCCAGGACTATCCTTCTTCAATGCTTTTACAAAATATTTCGTTAGTCCTAGCTTGATATGGAGAGGGGGTAAAAATATATTTTTTTTTGGGGGTTAAACTAAGGGGGCAGGGCTCATGAATAATATTTTTCCCATTTGGAGTTAAGTTGTCTCATTTCTTCTATTCTTCGCTAACATTAGGTTTATCCCTAACTAGGCTGTCCCATTCACAAAGAAAATACATGTATTTAGTATAGCCGAACTGCATGCAATATATATATATTAATTTTTGTTTGATTTTGTGTTATTTGTTATCATTATCGAGGGGATATTTGTTATCATTGTGTAATAGAATCACTTTTAAACTATACTTAGATGAATCTATGAAAAGGCACCAGTCCTCAGGTTAATGAACTTGTTCTAAGTGCAACATAAGCTCATCAGTATTTGTGAAATAAACCAAATTAGTTTCATCAATAAAGTACTGAGAAAGTTATTTTTGTTGGCTTCGAAAGCCTAACATTTTTTTTTAATGTAAATTCCAACCTTGCAGTATTGATCCTAACATTTCAGCTTGATTTTTTGATAAATTTAAATCCCTAACTAGTTATGTAATTCACCTTGTGATATAAGATGTGCTTATTGGAAGATAATTCAAAATCAAAATCATTGTTATTTTCATCACTACTGCCTGATTCTTCATCACTGCTTTCGAAACATACATTCACAGATGGTTCAGGAACTATAATAATTTCAGTCTGAGGTACAGGCCTGATTTCAGATTGCAATAAAGAATATTTTACAGTATGTTAAGATTTTTTAGAAACTCCAGACACAAAAGTAATAATTAGTTACATGACCTTTGGTTTGTGCCAAACCACAGATACACCAAATAGCAGTGTTGCATGTACCTTCTAGCCATCCTCTTAAATAGAAAGAACAATTAGTGCGTACTATATGAGAAGTCCACATCTTATCCTGATCACCAATTTTATACTGAAAATACAAATGATATGCTTTATTTAAAGAAGAACAATTAGTGCGTACTATATGAGAAGTCCACATCTTATCCTGATCACCAATTTTACACTGAAAATACAAATGATATGCTTTATTAATTAAAGGTGTAATGTTTTTTGTATTTGATTTTACGATAAACTCACCACATACATAACAAAAGGCATCTACATCATTTACACAATTTTGAAATATTATGACAATAACCGTTAAGAAACATAAGACAACAATAAGACTGAACAAAATTAATTCATTCCTAAATTCAGTGCTTAATACAAACAACACAGCTGTTTTTGCAGTCACATATTTTGACCTGCACAGACATGATTAATCTTATCCATGAAGTTTTTACTCTTTAGAATTAGATATGATTCATGTGACATTGATATGATTTAATTCTTTGTCTAGTATTGTATATTTATAGTTTAAAAATTATTTAACAAAGTTAAAGAATAACAAATGAGCTAACAGAATACAATATAGGAGCTTAAATACTAACTATACGTTGAAAAAAATATCCTTTTAATTAAAATTTAAACATTTTTCAAAAATGGTTGGTGATAGAAAGATTTTGAGTTCATATTTGTTTTCAACATCAAAAAACAGATTAAAATCATGTATCACAAGTTAGGAAACAAAAATTATGTTTATCAGTGTTATTGATAGTGAATGTCTTGTAAATGTTAAAATACCTAAATAAAATTTATTTATTGCATTAGTAAGATGAGAAAAAAAATAATTAAAAAGTCTGAATAGAGAATATGATTTAGGTGTTAATAAATAATAGTAAAACATACCGTATCAGGAGCAATATGTGCCAGAGATATATCACCATGTATAGGACATTTAACACTTTTTTTATCATATGCAGCTAAAATACATTCCTCAACCATCCAACTATACTGAGGTTCAATATCTGGTTCAGTATCACCATCACCACCACTGACAGAAGGATGACCTTCAACTGATGGCTTGCGGCTTAATAAAAAAAAAAATATTTTGTATTAACAGAAGACTGTAACATATTGATTAGATTATAATATAGTATCTTTGCAATAAGTAAACATACAAAAATAATTACTATTTATAATTTCAAAAAAAATTAATTTTCTGTTTTTTCATTTTCTATTTTACAATTTTTTTTTTGAGTACTTTCATAGAGATCTCTGCTTCTTCAACAATTTTTTTTAAGGATTAATTAGAATTTTAAAATTATAGATGAGATGTTTGCTATCTTGGACAAAAAATGCAATGAACTATTCTGTTCTACACAATCTGTCAGCAGGCAATGGAACTATTTTTTTTTTCACATCATATTAAAATATCTTTTAAAATAAACTTCTGAATAGACAAACTAAATTTACTATTTTCCTAAGCCAATTATCAGTTTAAATTTTATTTAAGGCTAATTATATTTTAATTACAGTATTTATTATTATTCGCATAGTTTTTTATGTGCAATTTAATTTTTTTACTACTGATTTCTAAAAATCAGAAGTTTCCTATGTTTTAATATGTGTGTTTATTTTTTCAAAAATAATTAATATAATTTTTACTGTATACTCCTGAAACTGTTACCAAGAGCAATTTTAAAAATTTTGTTTGTCATTTCAATCTAGAATTTTTTTTAAAGATTGACTTCCACATTTTACTTTATAGACACAGTACTACATACTGTGTCTATAAAGTATACAAGTGATGTTTCTTTTAATGAAGAAAGTTTAGACGAATGTTTTTATTATTTTATTTTTTATTGTTATTTAAAATCCACTGTCATTTAATTGATACAGGACTGTCAATAACAGGTGTGGTAATTGCTGTTGGAGCATGTGTCCTAGTTGTCCAATTTAAAAGGCAGCAAGTAACTTTTTTTTTTAACTGAAAAAATGCTAAAATAAACGTATGTTTCAATAGTATATAAAACACTAGTAATATATGTTTCAATAGCCAATAAATATTATTGGGAAAAATCATAGTTTTGCTAGAAAAATATCTGATTAAATTTAAAGTTGATAAATATTTACATTATCTTCTACTTACCTTGAACCTGGACTGTCAGGTCCAACACCACTATCACCATCAGATGTATAGCTCTCCTGTGACTTTCGTATTCTTCGACTATTATTGCCACTGCTAGCTCCCAATCCATCATCTTCATTAAATGACTGTCAAAAGAAAAAGCTGCCCAATTTTTATATTTATATTACTATTATAAAAAAAGCAATTAGACTTCCTAATCTATATAACTGGTAGCATACATATGCATGCGTGCACTCACACAAACACACACACATATGTGTGTAGACACATACATCTTTTGGACAGAAACTGATTCAGGTCTCAATACTGATACGCCTGCTTTTAATTGAATTTCAAGTACTATGCAATTTTAAAGCAAATATTTGAGCAGTTCTGAAAAATAGCAAAATATGTCAGTCCTATAACTGAGCATTAACATCAAATTATTGACTGGGCGTCTATTCCAAATTTGCCATTTCATTTGATTATCCTGTATATTCTTTCTATTCTTATTGTTACCATTATCACTGTTAACTATTCCTCTACTGTTCATTTTCATCCATTAATTCATACCTATCCTAATAATATATTATCAACTAATGTGAACACAGCCAATATAAAATATTATTGTATGCTACATAAAGATTATTGTACAAATACATCTCTTAAAAGATATGTGAGATGGTATATACTTCAAAAATTTAGCGTACTGAGAATGAAGTAGAAAATGAAACAAACAGTTACCATCTACAAACATAAGTCAGGAAGAATTTATAGGTTAACATGTTTGGTGCCAATGCAGCATAAGTGGTGGTTTCTTATTGTTCATTTCCTAGCCTGCGTGCGCCTTGTGTGCATTAACTGCAGTCATTACATTCTACATTGTTGTAGCAATTGGACCTTCATTCATGTTCTTTACATTCGAGTAGCATGTCATTTGATAATAAACAACATAAATTCATGCTTGATCTCTGTTTTTTATTTTTTTTAATTACTTATTATGGCAATGATAAAATACCAGGACCTTCACAACCAAAGCTAGTTAGCTAATACAATCAAAGCTAATGTTAGCCAATACTAACATTAAAAAAAAGGGCAAACAAAAAAAAAGTAATGTCCAAGTTTGAATTAAATTTTTTTTTAGAAAACTAAATAGTGATAAAGATTTTGATATGATAGTGACTCATACTTTGGGTGGGGGTCACAGGGCTGTAACTACAATTGTAAAACTGGAAACTGTGACAAAGAAAACATGACACTTATTACAAAATGAAATACCAACAATGATGGTTTTGAAAACTTAGTTGACAAACAAAACAATGACAGACTCCTGTTGCTAATAACCAAACACCTAGAGATTTACCTTCTAATATTTTTGAGCTGAATTTGAAATATATCCCATTAACTTTCATTAGAATGGTTAAATTTATTTTTTATTTTTCTATGTAATCTGTTTGTAATTAGGATTTGTATAAAAAATTTGTAGAATTTTGAACAAAATGAATAAATAATACAAGTAATGGTATGTATCTGTAATTTTTTACTTGTATTTTTCATTTTTTTTGCGTAACAATATTCCGTAGTTTGTTTCTGTATAATAATTATACTGAAAATAAAAGGTTTTATGTGTAGATAGGTCATAATAGCAAAAAAAAAACATAAACAAGCTTTGACTACTCATAATAATAATAATAATAAGCAGAATATGGTAATAATAAAGAATAAATAGTTCTATCATCGACCAAGAACTAATAAATGACTGATGCCACATATTTGACCACTGGCACAATACATACACTTTTCAATCACCAGCCCACAGGTGCATCGTATGTGTTGTTTTGTTATTTTGTTTTAAACCACACGAATATATATTTTTTACATAAATATACTTACTACACATAAACAAATTATGATAAAAAGTCATTTTGGATTTTTAATGATTTAAAAATACTCAAATCAGCACTGAAAGTGTTAAAGAGACATCCAAAAATGAGAAAAAAAACCTGTTTTTGTAATAAGAAACATCAAATAACACACTTTTGTTAAGGTGTGATTTGCCAATGCCTTGCCTGACGATCCTGGTCAGGCATGACATTTTCACACATGCTACAAATCATTCATCTCATCCTCTGATGTAATACTTAACGGTAGTTCCAGAAGTAAAAAAAAAAAAAAACTGTTTTATAGGATTTTAAAGCAGTAGTTACAAGATCTCATAAATTCATAAATTTTTATGGAGACTAAGCTGAGAAAAGAACATTTCACTAAGTTCAGCCTACACTGCAGTGAGGAGAGAATGCTATGTAGTTTATATCGAATACAGATTTCCCATGAGCTAACTAATGCTGATTACGCTAAAAGGGTTCACATCATGACTGGTTCAAGAACTTCATTGGAGAAACAAATTGGCATTTTAGATCAAGTTTTTTTACAAATGAAGCATGATATCATTTTGGTGGGTATGTTAATAGTTAAAACTACCAGACCTCTCTTTCCTTTTCTATTCAGCTCTGGAACCACTGTAAGCTATTACTTCAGAGGATGATACGAGGTGTGATAAAAAAATATGGTGAATGAATTTTTATAGCAGCAATTACTTACGCTGCATCTATTTCAACTAG
>JAAAKQ030304209.1:0-10120 GCA_010016005.3 Zanna intricata
TGTGTGTGTGTGTGTGTGTGTGTGTGTGTGTGTGTGTGTGTGTGTGTGTGTGTGTGTGTGTGTGTGTGTGTGTGGCGATAGAAAAAGAGTGATAAAAATAATCGGCGCATACAATATAGTAAAAAAAGATGACGGTGCCCTTGTGTTAGTTGTATTGTAAATCGGAGGTGGTATGTGACGATAGCAGTGGGTCGAGTTGATCGCACGGTACGGGGCGTTCGGTGGAAATGAAACGTAGGTAGAGAAACAGAGCATTCGACCGTCGTCGACGGTTGATACCTAAATGACATCACAATTATAAGTGACGTAAGCAACAGCTGATTCGGTTAATGAATACGCTAAGTGAACACGCGGTCGCGGTCTCCGACAAATTATTCAATATATATGCTTAGTGTCTCGTGACGATTTTTAATTACGAGACAGCTATTTTTTTTCCATGCAAGGTCTATCGCAAAAGTGTCCAGCACAACGCGCCAAAAAAGTTTTCACTTCAATGATTTGCATTTATTATATGCGTATCAGTGTGTACAAGCTATAAATTCAGACGGGTAAGTGGATTTTTTAAAAGTATATTTATATTAGAGTATATACGGATTGAGTCGGAAGGAAAGCGAATATTGTCCGACAATATCACAGGAATAATGAACTAAAATATAAAAATTTTTTGCAATTTATTAAAAATCGGGCATATATGTCTCAGTGTATTTGTTCTTCTTTTCAGGGTGTATTTTTCAGTCACTTTGTAATTAACTTTAACGTAAACAATATTAAACAGAAATTAAACTACAAAATTAAAAAAATAATACGATTATAAATTATAATTTTCAATTACAGGTGCTTCACTATATCTGTTTCAATGCCTTTTAAATTTATATATTCACATTTTTAAAAGTCATTACATTTTGTTCCATTCATAACTCCTGATTTTTTCCATTTTTTTTTTTTTTTTTTACATTATTATTATGTTTTGTAAAAGTCTTTTTACAATCACGGGTTAACAATTATTAATAAATCAATATATTTAAATGAATAAAAAAAGGGAGATGAAGTCTGTTTCGAATCCATGTTCCTTCCCCTTCTAAGATCCAAATATTTCATTAATTAAAATTTTTATGGCAGTAACTGTGAAACCAATGAAAATAAGTACCGCTTCCGGTATATCGTTGAAAAGCTCTGAATTCGGGTTTTTGCCGCGGTTACGAAAAAGCCCAAAATCCAAATGTTTTTGGAATATTTTTGGACACCTTTGGTTCAGTCAACTGTAATTCACAGTCACAAGGATAGTTCCCAACTAGATGTTACAACGGTTCTAAATCTAAAATTTCAACATCCTACAGGTAGTCGTTTTTTTGATTATGCGAGATGCGTATCTGTATACAGATGTCACTCCGGAACTAGTCAAATTATGTTCACGGATGGTCAAAATTGATATTTCCGTTGAAATCTGAAATTTTTCGTGATTACAGTACTTTTTTTTTTATTTCGTACAATGAAGTAAAAACATAAAATTAAAAAACTGACGGCGACGGTAAACGCAAGTAACCATAATAGTGCGGGCGAAGCTTTGACGGGGATCCTAGTAAATTTTAAATTTTTTTTTCCAACACCGTTCACATTTAACTTGTCTTTTACTGTATTAAAGTACAGTAATGTAATTAATTGTTAAAATATTCGTAATAATTATCAGAATTATGTGCAGACACGGTGTGCCAAACGCTATATAATTATTTAAAAAAGTGGGATAAATAATCAGTTTCTTAACTTTGTTGAAAATAATCAGTTTATTTAAATTACCAGCAGGAATTCCAAATACAGTTTAAAAAAGTAAAACACAAATTATAAATTGTAAACTTTAAAACAGGACAGACATAATTTATATATCAAAGTTAAAATATTTCATTTGATTCGTTTATTTTTTATTAAAAAAGTTTTTTTTATTATAAGTTCAATAATTGACAAAATATTTATTTAAAGTTTACCCGACGAAGCGGGAAAACGTTTGATTATAAATTTAGTTTTTTTCAAATTATAGTTCTGAAACTTTTTTTAAAATACATTTTTTTTTTTTTTTTTTTTTTTTTGTATTAACCGACGTGATGTATTGGTTATATGAAACTCCAGTGTTACTAGTTATTTGAATTTAGCTTAAAATATAACAACAAAGTAGACAAATTTAACAAGAGTATACATTTTTTTTTTATTATTGATTCTTATGCTGTTATTTATTTCATTAAATATTTTTAAAATTTCTTTTCGTATTAAAAAAACATAAAAACTTCATAAAATGGTTACCGATAAACTAATTTTTACAAATAAAATACAAGCCAAAAAAAAAAAAAAAAGATAAAAAAGTAAAAAGTGTAATACTTTACTTTATCTTTCTCTCTTTTTTTGTTTAGCCTCCGGAAGGAACTACCGTAAGCTATTACTTCAGAGGATGATATATGTGTATGTGAATGCTGTGTAGTCTTGTCTCAGGTCGACCACTCCTGAGAAGTGTGGTTAATTGAAACCCGACCGCCAAAGAACATTGGTATTTACGATCTAGTATTCAAATCCATATAAAAGTAACTACCTTTATTAGGATTTGTACCTTAGAACTTTTTTTTTTATTTAACCTCCGCAACCAACGTTAAAAGGTTATATCTTAAGAGGATGAGATGAATGAATTGTAGCGTGTGTGAAAAATGCCATTCCTGATCGGGATTCGTACCCGGGACCTCCGGATGAAAGGCCGAGACGTCGAGTGGCTACCACTCGCGCCATAGAGGCCAGCAGAACTTTTTTATGTATATTTTTTAAAATTGACGCCTAATTAAAACCTGTCAACGAGCGATTAAATTAGACTTAAAAAAGTCAAAATTCAATAAACAATTAAATAAACTACTATTAATTTTTTTAAATTTTTAGATCGGTTATAACTTTTTTTAAAATACTATTTTAAAAAGCTACTTTTATTCAAAAAAAGAAAAAAAAGATAAAATTTGCAAAACCTGCTTGTAAATTAAAATAGTCAAGAAATGGAAGACTTAAAATCGACCTCTCTCTTTATCTGTTTAGCCTCCAGAACTACCGTAAGGTATTGGTTCATCAGAGGATGAATGAGGATGATGTGTAAGAATCTGAATGAAGTGTAGTCTTGTACAATCTCAGGTCGACCACTCCTGAGAAGTGTGGTTAATTGAAACCCAATCACCAAGAACACCGGTATCCACGATCTATTATTGAAATCCGTATACAAATAACTAACTACCTTTACTAGGATTTGAACCTTAGAACTCTCGACTTCGAAATTAGCTGATTTGCGATATGGTGTTAACCACTTGACCCACCCGGTTAGTTCTTCAAATCTACCTAATGAGACTGTTACCGAACGTGAGAGCTAACCCTCTTCTATAGAATTCTGTGATATATGTTGTGCATAATAGTTTTTCATGTTTAGTTTTCTTACTGATTTTATTAAGTATTGCATGAAAATACTTTCTTTTTTTTTTCAGGGCGAAAAACGCTTTCGCGTTATCATCGACCGAAATGAAATTTTATAAAAGAAAAAAAATTAGAATCATTGTACAAAAAAAAAACTTAAAATTAATATCACAGCTAAAATTTCTTTTAAAAAGCACTTAAAATTAATATCACATTCGTAAAACTTAAATTAGAAATAAGCGTAAAAAACGTAAAATTAACGAAAAATAAAAAGAATTTAACGAAGTCCAAGAGAGGTGTAAAGGGTCCCCGTTTGGATAACGCGAGGACTAAAAAATTAACATTAAAACCTAAACCTAAACCTAGGTTAAAAACTTTAATATTACAAAGCTAAAAACTTTTAACTAATATCACAGATAAAATAACCTAAAACTTAAATCGTCAATTAAAAATTAAAACTTAACTTTAAACAGCAATAAAACTTTAGTCACCTGAAACTAATATCACTAAAAAATAGATTACTAATATAATAGCGGGAAACTTAATAAGGTAAAATGTATTTAAAAAGTAAACAAAAAAAAATGTTTAAAATTTAAATAAAATTCGATAAATTTAACGAAGTCCGAGAAGGGTGTAAAAGGTTCCTTCTCGGATACAGAATTATAAAAAACTATTAAATGAAAGCAAAAACAAATCCGTTAAAATAATTTTTTAGCATTAGAAAAAACCTATGTATCACAATTTTAAATTTTGTGTAAAATATTAACACTTAGTAAAACAAGCAACACCCGGTTTAAAACTTCCTTATTATTGCCCAGAATTTGGCGAATGTTTCTATGTAATTTAAATTTACGACACAACTCAGCATAACGTATGCAATCCACAAGTATGTGGCGCACAGTAAATGCGGCAGTTGCATCCTGCGCATACTGTTGCGTGTCCTGCTGACATCAGGTACTCCTGTGCGACTTTAGTATGTCCTAATCGCAATCGATAAACGACCACTTCCTTACGACAAATGTCTCTGGCTGAAAAGTCCCGTGACAGAATCTTTAATGTGCCGGAGTTTATTATCAACGGTAGCCGTCCAGTCATCTTGCCACTTTGGTCGAAGAGATTGTTTTATACAACTAATAAAGTCAGAAGTATAAACTCGATCGGTGAAGGGAGGTTGATTACTTGCATCTTTAGCAGCGGAATCTGCACATTCATGAAAATACTTTTGATGTCTAGCATATGTTCCAATATGTAGCATTAATATGTTGTAAAAATTAAAAACTTTGAGCAAGAAATTGAAAAATAAATCAAAAAATCCCTTTCGGTACTCCGGAATTTGGAGGTAGTTTCACCGGTGCTAATTAGGGTATAAAAAAGATTTCCAACTTCAAATTTACTCAATACGACTACGGTTGGGTTGCATGTGAACAAATGTTTCACGTGTTTTAGCATACGACAAACCTAAACCCCATCTTCTTACAATTCCAACAACATTTTGGTCTTCCCTTGCCGTAAGGGTTGGTCATATCAAAAATTGTTTCAGACAAATGTTTAGAGGACTAACGATCACTTTCGATACTGTGTTTTTTAACGGAGATATGATTTTTTTGTCTTCGAAATAGGACCCCATGATCCAGTGTTTGGTGATATGAAAAAACTTTATTTAGATATGTTTTAGGACCTTATCCAAAGAATAGTAGGAACTTTAAACGAATTCGATATTTTACTTATTAAGAAAATTATAGCGATATTTTGTTTTTTCGAACACTAATTTCGAATTTCTAACACGTTTGATACTTCAGTCGGGAAAGAATATTAAAATTTTACACAGTTTACAATCTTATATAATTATGATACCTTAGAAAACTTCTTAAGATTTGAAAGCCTTTACCGAATCGATTACTCGAAATTTATTAAAAATATTTAATTAAATTAATAGCGATTAAAAAGTAAGTGTCAGCGGTTTGGATTAATAATAATTGTTAAATTTAGAAAATGTATTTATATTACATATCCCTACCACCCAGCGTCTTCGATTACATACAGCCGGTCTGCCGATCGACTCTCCCGATACGAATCGTCTCCCTCTGCTGAATGCCAACGGCCTCGTGTGAGCGCATGATAGGACGCAATCGCTCTCCGTTGACACTGTTAAGGCTGAAGAACCGCCTTGTCGGTCGACGTCAGTAAAACGTATGAGGAATATACTTTCGGGGAGGGGATCATGAACGATGCTGTTACCGATAAACCGTTCCAGATTTAACTCTAGATCAGCTGTTGACAAGATAAAAATAATGAGGACGGTAGCGGGTGAGTTAGCCGACGATCGATAGCGGTCGTGGCACAAAAGAAGGACGAGAGAGGAGTTTTATATTATATTTTTCAAACATCTTTGTGTGATATGTGTAATCACACAATCACACAAAGATATTAATGTAATTAATAATAATTATTATAATATAATATAATTTTAATAATAATTATAATTAAATTATAAGTATAATTAAAAAAGAAACAGGCTCAAGTAAACATTTTTACGAAATCAAACCTTAAGTGAATACATTTTGGGCTATCTGATTAAAAAAATATAAACCACACTTCTCAGGAGCGGTCGACCTAAAATTGTACAAGACTACACTTCATCCTCTGAAGTAATACCTTAACGGTGGTTCCGGAGGCTAAACAGATAAAAAGAGAGATAAAAAAAATTTGTTTAATTTAAAATAATTTAGGCTGTACCTCTCTAAAAATGTTTTTTTCATTTTTACATCACTGTAATTTTTAATCGTTGACGATAGAGCTTTATTACGTCCTAACCGTATAATAAATTATAAAAATTTTTCTCACCCGTGTTAGAAACTTTCAATTAAAAAAAAGGTAAATAAAAGTAATGTGATAAAGTTTAAAAATCTTTGAATTACAAAATAGAAACGATTTGTATTGATTTAAGAAATTTTTTATTTTTTTTAATTGGTATTGTATATGCATTATCATTTTAGATATTATTTGTTTCATAACCTAAAAAAAAAAAAAAATTAAAAAAAAAATAAATCGGTGGAACTTTTTTTTTTATCGGTAATGAATTATGAATAACCTTTCTGAAACACGAATTCCATTCCGATATTTTATGGTTGTTAGTTAAATCGTTGAATAAATATAAAAACCTTATAGAGCTCAAAAGTTATTTGGGAATACAAAATTTTTAAATTAGATTTTTTTTTTTTGAATTGAAGATCTCAAAAAATTAAAAAAACAAAATTACGGGTATTTGATTGTAGAATATTTTTGTATAACATCCGGGAATGAAAACACCGTGGTATATTTATTTAACGCTTATTATCTTTTGTTACATAATTCGTATTGTTGCTTAGAAATAAATTAAAAAGGTAATAAATATTATTCTGTCGCTCAGAAACAATGAAAATTAACCGACTACCATCAAATTTCAAGGTTTTTTTTTCTATTTAAAAAAAAATTATTATTACATTTCTAATTTAATTTAACTGAAGTTTTTATAAGCAGCTTATACTGTATAAAATTAAAACAAATTAAAATTTCCTTTAAATCATCATTAATTATGTACGGGTTTAAAATGATTTAAAGATTTTTCTGTTAAGTTTTTGGTTTAATTTTTTTTTTTTTTTTTTCAGCTCTCCTTGATTAATTTCCTGAGTTTTATAATTATATTTTTCAGATTTTTAAAAAGTTAATAATTTTATTTGTATTCTGTCGGGTTATTCCTTTTGTCTCGTGTATTCAGTAATTACACTGATATTTTCACGTAGACCTTGTTCCGATTAATTCTTCTTTTTTTTTTTTTGTAACATTTTTTAATTAGCAGGAATTTAGAAATATGTTTTTAATTTGGCATCGCAGTCGGAAGCAGTAGGGGAGGGTTACCTGCTTTTCTGTGATTCATTAGTTTCGTGGTAATACGTCCTATAGTTTGAAACGAGGGTTTATGAGGTGCAGGGAGGGGACTGTACGGTAGGCTTTCGTGGTTGTAGGTGTGTTAAAGTGTGGGAGGAACGGTTCGTAGGAGGAGTGATTTGGAGCGGTCTGTGCCTTCCTTCCGCGCCTACTTCGCTTCGTCGCGAAGATAGCGTTAATGGGAGAGAACGGTACGTAGGAAACGAGAAAGGTTTTGTTCGGGGGTTAGTAGCATTGTATTGTTGTGATGAAGGGTAGAGCCGTCGGTCGTACTGGAAAAGGGGTATTTAGGGGAGGGAGATTTTGCTCGATTGTCTGGAGAAGCAATCAACACCATGTGTGTATAAAACTTGTCTCCTCTACCCGTCTATTCTGGATCTCGCCCCTCGCGGTATTTTATAATTTTTTTTTTTTTTTTTTTTTTATCATCTTTAATTCTTATATATTACCGCGTATGTAAAACTTTTTCGTACCTGCCTCTCGTTAATAATTGTTACGCTGCGATATCGAATGTGTGAAAAAGTAAAAAATGATGTGTAAATTATTATACGTTATTTTAATGCCGGGGAATTTTTAGCCGGTGCGTTGGCAATCCTGTGAAGAGGGCTTGTGGGAGTTGTCTTCGTGCTCTGTGCTATCAGTTCAGTCTGGATCGTTGTAGTTGCGTGAGACGTTTATTTTTTATGTCTGTTGTTTCCTTTCGTGTATATGTTTATAACGTCTGTACGATGTACGTTGTTATATAATATTTACTTTTTTTAAAATTATTATCTTAATTATAATTTTGTGTATTTTTAGAGTGTATGTTGATTAATCTTCCAAGTAAGTGTTATTATTTTATTATTTCAATTGGATATATTTTTACCCTAAATTTTTTTTTTATAGTAATTGCGAGTACAAAAAGGATAAAATTATAAAATGCGTGACGCTTATTTTTAATAGTATTCCACAAAGACTGTGTTTCTTTTACATTATTGTTATTATTATTTTATCTCGTAAGATAAAAAATGTGATGTTTTACCCCTTGATAATATCGACTGGTTCCGGGCCGCTCGTATAGTTTATCTTAAAAAGTTAATAAAAATGAATAATAAGGAACTGAAATTATTAAAAATAATTTTATTTTCGGTAACACATCCGATTCAGTCGGTTAGCGTCACTGTTAAGGAGCGCGCCGTGACATGTCAAATGTGGAAGCAATGTGGTAATAGATTAGTTACTTAAACGTTCAGTAACTGCTCCGTATCATTGCAATCGTCACTAGATGAAATGTTTTAATTATCTTAAACATTCTTTAAATTCATATCGGAATCTTCGGTATATAAAAAATTCGGTAAATTAAATTAACTTGGCGTTATCATTATCTGAACTTTTTAAAGTTATTGCTTATTAGCACTCCTAACTGGATACGGTGTGTGTAACAACTTGCTCCTTATCAGCAAGTTAAAAATCAGATTAATAAAAATAAACAAATAATGTAGTCCTATAAAATACTGTGTTTATGTTACGTGCCGTAATCACATAGTTGTTAAATGTTTCACGGCACAAAAAACAAGTTGCATAATCTTAACCGTAAATTACATACATTTCGTTTAACGCTGTACTTACGTAGCGGAAGTACTTTCTCGTTCCCGTCTTTATTAAATCAAATATAAAATTTGATGCCGAATATCGTCCGCTGAAAACCGGGTGATATTCTTCCTTATCTACGATATTTTCATTTGTTTCATCGTAGGGATTTATATTCATTATTGAACATAATTACTTTCAGAAAACTATTATCATAGAGTGCCTTATATTTACGCCCTTAGTTCCTGTATATTCATAACAATAATAAGAATGATTATGGGGAACAATGCATTTTTCATATTTTATTACAGACAGTAAACCTTTTTCCTAAATTCTGTTTATAATATCGCCGATAAAGTGTGCGATACGTTATTTTCAGCAAATAACTTTTAACTTTTCTTGTAACGAAATTTTAGTGTTGCACTTAATCTCGGTTAAATTTGATAGTAGATTATTCGTTATATATTATATAATTAAGATTATATATTCGTTATAGTCTGTTCTTCGTTTGTAAAAGAACATTACACGCAGTATTCATAGTCATGATACGTTATCGCTTCAAAATATTAGTCTGCGGAAAAAATTGATTGGAATTGATAAGTACAAGAGTAATTTATTTAATTATATAAATCCACAAAAATTTTTACGGGAGTCTGTTGTGTGCTTTTTTTTTACAGATTTCATTACGTAAACTATTTAATTATCTATGTTGATTTAGTATTATTTTTAACGTTTGCATAGATTGCTTTTTTAAGTTTTAGGGGTATAGACTATTGCGGTCATTAGCCCTTTACACATCGAAAAAAAAGGGGGAAAAAATTCGGTATCTATTTGATTAAAACATTCTGGGTGATCTATCATGAATAGTCTAGTCATGACAGATTATCCAGAAATAGACTAGTTGAAGCATATAAAACCCCCACCACAAAAAAAAACCACAAGATGACAAGGGTTAAATGGTTCTTTCCACTTCAAAATTAATACAGTAAAAACTATTAAAACGTACAAAAACATTTTTACCGAAATAATTTCACATAATATCAAATTAAATTGGAACATTAAAATTAATAATCGAATCAAAAGAACTAGCTATTTAAAATTCTACGCCTAGGTTTACTCTTAGAACCCACCGGGCTGGTCTAGTGGTTAACGCGACATCGCAAGTCAGCTGATTTCGAAGTCGAGAGTTCTAAGGTTC
>JAAAKQ030304220.1:0-10119 GCA_010016005.3 Zanna intricata
TCTGATACATGCACTTAGAATTTGGGACAAAATATGGCTTTTACTTGCTTAGAAAACATACTTCCTATAAAGGGTTCATTAAGAAAAATCAATAGTTATAATAACAAGAATGTTGACAAATTCATAGTTTTTATTGATGGTACAGTTGGCATCCAAGTTGGAAGGTGATAACAGTCTACAGTCAGTTAAGACTTAATGCTTCAAAAACCATAAAATTTTAATGATTTTTAAAAATTACTTATTCAATAAAAATAGACATAAAACAATGAACATTAAACTGCCAGTTTTTGTGAACTTATAATCTAAATTCTGAACTAGGGGATCAATGATTAAAAATAGGATTCCCAAAAAGTTATAAAACTTTTGTTGTTAAAGATGTAAAACCCAGCTTAGACTTTCCACATCCTCAAAAAATTATATTTATATTCATAAACCTTCTATCACAATTGAATGCTTTACATGTAAATATTATAGGTGTAATTAGTACTAAATTTATTAAATATGTAAATAGAAATGACATGTGTTAGCGATTTTATATTTTAATTTAAATGATAACATAAAGGATGGTCACCATACATAATGATGGTACAAGCAGTGATAACTGTCTTGTACTGTGTCTGTTGACCTAACATAAAATAATTTTTTTTTTTTTTTTTTTTGTTTTACCTCCGGAATCACCGTTAGGTTATATCTTCAGAGGATGAGATGAATGAATCTTGTAGCGTGTGTGAAAAATGCCATGCCTGACCGGGATTCGAACCCGGGACCTCCGGAATGAAAGACCGAGACGCTACCACTCGGCCACGGAGGCCGGCAACAACAAATAAAATAAGCTGAATTACACTTAAGAAGGTAAAATGATTGAATATTATTAAAGGATGAATTTTTGTTTATTTTATAATTGCTTGTGCAAATATAACGGGGCACTTATATAATAAAGAACAACACAAGCTCTGAGAATTTGTTGTAGTAAATAACAGTTTTTCTTGATCCATTCGTAAAAATGGTTGTGTTAAAGTAAATACATGTGTTGTATTTGAAATTAAAAAATATTGTTAATGGTGAGAAAGATGTAAGAAATTTACTATTTAAAGGTGTGTCATGATAATGTGGTCTGTTTTCAAGTCATAAGGATCTGAAAGATGATGAATGAATAACGTAAATTTTAGAGGTAAAGCATTGCAATCAATCATTATAACATTTATTAGTACCATTATCATGCATCAGTTGCAGTTGATTAATTTAGTATAATAATACTGTATCATTATTTATTACTCTTTTGTTTAAAAAATCTAACAAACAAGATTAAAGTTATTATAACTGATAAAGTAATGTATGGCAACTACAATTTCAAATGTTTTTATATGGTTTGTACCCTATAAAAACAAAATAGTATATATGTATGTGAAGAAATTAACAATCTCAGAGGAAAATATTGAGTAGATATATACCACATTGATGAATGTTCTTTAGTTTATTCCTTTGCATAAATTATCATTCTATCATATTAAGATTATTATTTTTGATAATTTTAGTCTACATTTTAAATATTGACAAATGTAAAATCATGCAGTTCTATCTGTGTGGGGATAAAACACCCTAAACAGTTCTGTAAAATAAAAATAACTAATTTTGAAGCCAAGAATTCTAAAGTTCAAATCCTAGTAAAGGTTTTATATAACTTTTATATAAATTTGAATACTAGATTGTGGATACTGCTGTTCTTTGATGGTTGGGTTTCAATTAACCACACTTCTCAGGAGTGGTTGACCTGAAATTGTACAACACTACACTTAATTCACATTCCTACATATTGTCCTCTGAAATAATACCTTAAGGTAGTTCTGGACACTAAACAGAAAAAAAAAGAGAACTAAGGAATAAAAAAGATTTCAACTTTACAGTTAAGAAAAACTTCAAATTTATTCAATACGACAATGGTTACATGTGAAAAAAGGTTCACATGTTTGACATACAAGTCCCATTTTCTTACAATTCCAGCAATATTTTAGTCATCAATTACCTGAAGGGTTGGTCATACAAAAAATTGTTTCAGAAAAAAGTTTTAGGTAATGTTTAGAGGACTAACAACCACTTTAAACTGATTTGATACTGTGCCTATTTAGGGAAATATGATTTTTTTTGTCTTCGAAACCCCATTTTTTCCACTTCCTGGGTCAATGGTCAGCAATATCAAAAAACTTTACTAAGATAAGTTTTAGGCCCTTATCCAAAGAATAATAGGAACTTTAAACAAATTCAATATTTTACTTAATAAGAAAGGAATAGCAATATTTCTTTTTCAAAAAAGCTACCCATTAGCCCTATATTCAACCCTATGGTCTGATTTTGCCCATTAACAAACTCAACCGAGATTTTAGGACATTATATTTTATGTATCAATTTGAAAATGATTGGCGCAAAATTACAGCAGTTCTCATGTTCACAAAAAAGTGAAATATAAGAGGCGTGTTTTTAAAGTAAGAAATAAAAAAAAGCAAAGACAGTTTTCATAATTATTTTATTTTTACATGAAAGCCAGTATCTTAATCTACTTTTCTACATAGTTTCCTTCAATATTAAGGTACTTATCATACCGAACCACAAGCTTTTGTATTCCATTGTCATAAAAGTTTGCCGCCTGATTTAACAGCCACTGTAACACAGCTGTGAGCACAATTTTCGGTACTTTAATCGTTCACAAACAATTTCGTAAAGAACACTTCTTGAAACTTGAGGGAATGTCAATGATAATGAAGAAATCATGAAGCATCTGTTTTCTTTAATTTTTTAATTGACTTTTTGCACCAAATCGTCCATGATCTCTGAAGGTCGCCCACTATGTTCCTTGTCATGAACATTTGTTCGGCCATCCTTGAAAGCTCTAACCCATTTCCATACCATTCCATCACTCGTAATGTTTTGTCCATAGACTTCGCACATCTGACAGTGAATTTCAATGGTTTTTTGCTTTTAGCACACAGAAAACGAATAACAGCACATATTTCACAGTTGGCGGGATTCTCAATTGGCAGAGGCATTTTTAATATGCAAAAGTAAATGTAAACATGATCAATTTTGTCCGTAATGGCATCTGTGGCTTGCCAACAGATGTAGGTACAAAGTGTGCATATGCAAGACACCAACTGCACTGCTGCATTGGCTTGCTTTCAAGGCTTGCTTTAAAAACACGCCTCATATAAATGTATATAAAAACTTTTGAACTGACAGCGGGTTTGGGTCTGGGGGATGTGAAACGCAAAGATATATCAAAATTTTCCAGAAGTTAAATTCTAGTACCCATTTTATTATATATATAATAATGTCTCAAAATTCATCGAAAGTGTTAAGAAAAATTTTTTTACTTTGATGACAAAAAAGTTTCATGTTGGTAAATATTAAAAAAAAATTTATATTATGTAGGTAATACAATATTCAGAGCCCAGAATTACAAATTAAAAAATTGAAAATTCTTAAATTGAAAAATCACATGCAATTTCTCTCTCCCCTATTTTACATTAGGCAACATTACTACACTATTTATGTCAAGTTATAACGAGGAATTAAGATTAAAAGACATCTCTCAATTCATGAATTCTATTTTATTATTCTATTAGACAGTTAATTTATTAGTATATACATAAATCAGAATGTCTTTTTTGTATGTTTATATTTACTAATCTTCACTTGACTCAAGAACTGCTGGGTTGGTCTTTATCAGAATTTTCAGATGATTTAGGCATAACTTTATCTAGCCAAGCCCCATCAATGGCTGTGAGCAGTAAGACAAACAGTCATAATTTTTATGTAATAATATTTAAGTCACCTGATTAAATTCTGTTCTTTAACAGATTTTGGTAAAAATCTGTTAAACTATTCTCAAGATATCAACTATTTAACAGATAATTCTATTGCACCATAATTTTTTTGTAGTGATTGATTTTTGTAAAGCCATTTTAATGAAATTTGAAGAATGAATTTATTTCAACTGGAATACACATTAATGAGCAATGTTTCTCATTTTGTCCCTTGAAATAATTACCTGTTATCTATATTCTCTTACTGAAAAATAGACTTTATTCATTTACTTACTTGAGATACAATCTAGCAAAATATATCAAGTAATTAAAATAATACAAATAGATTATAACTTTCACAAGAACTTTTTGAAATTTCAACATGATCCTTTGTCTGTTTTGTAAACATAATTTTCATGGTTTACTCACTCTGAATGAATTTGAGATTTCAGGGAAAACTAAAGTAAATAAAATCTGAAATAGTTTTTGTACAAAACATTTTTTGTAATTCTGTTTGAGGGTTCTTTTCTGGGTAAAATAACGGATACTTAAAGTATACTGGGTACTTCATTTGTGAATAACTAAATCAGAATGACTATTATTCTTTCTATTTCATCATCCATTATAATCTGAAAAATAAATATGAACTAATTCATGTGAAATTAATTCTTCAATAAACAAGAAATCCAATAAACAGACTCATAAATTAATACATTTATAGTGTAATGTAATGTAGGTTATTAGCCTGAAAGCTAATTTAACATCCATTTTTAAAATCAGCCTCTATATAAAGCCTAGGCACCATTATAGTAGTGATTTTGTTGAAAATTCATTTGAGCATTGTTTCTGAAAATTCTTGATTTTTACACAATTTAATTATGCCCAATGAAGTGATTTCCACTTAAAATGATATGTTAACAATGACAACTACAGATACTAGCTTCCAACAGTTCTATATGGTGTATAAATAATAACTGTATGAAAAAGGTTAACTGTTAGAGAGTAATGATGACCATTCTATTAGCCCTTTTGAACAGAAGATGGCGACACCTGTAGGGCTGAATATGAACTGCATTTTGGTGGGTTTGGCATCTATGTAACAGTAAATAAGTACAGTATCTCAGTAATATTTGTGTAATCACAGATTATTATGGGTGTAGAAAAAAAATATTAGGGTTTTAATTGTTATACCTCTAGGATGAAGTGTACAGTATTGTTTTAAGACTAGAATCAAAGAACAAAAATAACAGTTTTAGTTGCGTATTTGGCTATAGATTAATTCCCTACCTTTCTGCTTAACCATGCTACTAGCAAAGTGAATTTTGAACAGAAAGCCTTTTGTGTTTTGCAGTTTGCTAAATGTTAATTTGTAGTTATAGTTAGATATGCATTCATTAGAAAGTTTAAGTGTGAGCTTTCAAGTGACAGTGAGATAATTGGTTTGAAACGACCAGATTTCTCTATAAAGGGAAGATAAAGGTGAGACTCTTATAAGAGGATGATCGAGGTTGTCTCAAGAAAATGTTGAACATGTCAGTAAGTCTTTCCTGCATAGTCCTAAAAAAGTCTGTTAAATAGGCCAGTTGTGAACTAGCAATGCTTACATATGTCTCCATACTGTTTATAGATGTTAAAGGTTTTGAAGTCTATTGACTATGCTGACTTCATGATCAAAATGTTGCATCATGAAGATGATGATTTTCTTGATCAAACTGTGTTTAGCAATAAATTAACATTTCATTTTAGTACAAAAGTTAGTTCATATAATGACCATATCTGGGGTTCAGAAAATCCCCATGAATTCTTAGTGTCATAGGAACTCCTCAAAATTAAATTTTTTCTGGGCAATATCCTGATGGTAAGTTTACGGCCTGTCCTTTTCAGCTGAAGCAGGCATAATAAGAGTTGCTTATTTGGATATACTGCATACATGGCTCATCCTCAACTGGACAATGAACAAGAAAATTTTATTTAGCAACATGATGGTCCACCTCCTCAACAGCATAATTCTGTATGAGATCAGTTGAACAACATTTTCCCTCAACTGTTGGAATGGTCGGCAAGGACTTGATGAAACAGCTTGTATGTGTGGTCTCCAAGGTCACCCAATCTGATCTCATATGATTTTTCCTTTGGGATTTTAAAAAACCCCAAATTTTGAGGCAGAGGATTGCAGTAGCTGTCACATCCATTTCTTCAGACATGTTAGTTAAAGTATAGAATGAACTCTCTTATTGGTTGTTTAATTGCTACGTGACAAAAGGTGCTTGATGGAACACTTATAAGGAAAAACTGTAAAAGTTACTTTTTTATTCTATTTGTGATTCATTACTGTACATCAAAATTAAGAGATATTAAATAGCTTTAAAACCCTGATATTCTTTTTTGTACACTCTGTATATCATATGTTCCTCCAATTACTATGAAGACAGTAACAATGCTCCTTGGTGTATATTTATCCGTCATAATAATCTCACTGATTTTTCATTATGTTTGTTGAGTTTTGAGTTCATATCCTGCCAAAAAATACTTTTAGTATCATTTAGAAATGAAAGTAAGTATATATTAGTTTTTATAATAGGAATATTTCCAAAACCTTTAAATGGCAGGAGTTCTTATTCAATGTTACATTAAGAGTGGTTGGTCTTTACATTAGAACCACTTGAATGGAATGGAAAAATAAAGAGACAAATGATATACTATATTACTGCAGATGCATATTAATAAGGGGTAAATACAAAACAAAATGAAAAACTAAATTTAACAGTAAGAAGATCAAGAGAAGATCGAGGATTAGGTGGGAAAGTAGACTGCATAGCACTGAGACTACTGGATCAAATAGAAAATATTCATCTATGAAACACTGAATTTGAACAAGGAGGAAAAAGAGAAGAGAAAGAAGGATATAATACAGGAAAATTAAAGATACACAAATACTAAAAATCATAAAATAAACTGTATAATTAATACTGGCATAATTTAAACCGTTTAATGCAAAAATCTTGCAATAATTGTCAATGTTTGCGAGGTATATATTTGTACCTTTACGCTGCTATACATGTGGCACAAAAATACATAAAACAATATTTACAGAAAATTATGTATTTCAAATAAACATATTAAAAGGTAGAACGTACTTGAGTAAAAAATTTAAAATAAAATTTTTCACAACCAATTAACTAACAAAAATTATTTTTATGGAAATAAACTTAAAATAAATGGCACAAATAATTGAAGTATTTTCCTAAATAATCAATGAAAAGATTGATAAGTATTTTGTTAAATAATTTAAGTAATAATTATTAATAACAAAAATTAATATTTACTAACACAGTCACAATATATGTTGTAAGTGTTATGAATCAATAATTTACGTACAATGAATCAAAACAAAAATACTTACATAATACATTTTTAAAATGCATAACAATAAAAATATTTATAAAAAATATTTAAAAAAAAACTTTTTATGTAAGTATTAAGTTATACAACACTTAATTTGCAACACACATACTTTTGCATAAATGTTGCAGTGTGTAGGATGTCTAACTTCCATTGTTAATGAGTTAGTACAAAGGAAGATCACAGATGAAATTGTGTGCAGGGAATGCAAAAATGCCTGCACCTGTTATTCCCATTGCATCAGCCAGAGATGTTATAGCCATGGAGAATTCTCTTTTACTAGGAGGAACCTGCAGAGAAAAACATAAATATACTTTACTGGTCTTACAAAGTGACAAATAGAACTAATTATAAGCAATGAGAATATTATTTAATATAATCTTTCAGATCTAAAGAAGAAAAACACATTCATATCTAATCATTTTAAAATTAGTTGAATGGTAAATTTATTTATTTTTTTACCTCTGGAATCACCGTTAGGTTATATCTTCAGAGGATGAGATGAACGAATTGTAGTGTGTGTGAAAAATGCCATGCCTGACCGGGATTTGAACCCGGGACCTCCGGATGAAAAACCGAGACACTACCATTCGGCTATGGAGGCCGGCAAATTTATCTGAAAGAATTGCAAAATCCATATGAGTTTACTTATTTAATACTCAAATCTACTGATATGTAGGCTCTAGTCATTAGATTAATGGCTTCCCAATTTATAGTTCCAACAGATGTGTTCAAATATAATTTTTCTATATGCTCCTAATTTATCAACTATTCTTCTTCATTACAGATGTCATACTTCAGAGATGTATATTTTTTGAAATAGATTTTCTGCAAAGATATTCACAGCATGTAATAAACCAAGAACCACCTTTTGTCTTTAAAGGTGATCCGACAATACAATCTTTTTTAAAAAGATTAGACCATATTTAATCTTTACTCTACACACTGAGATTTCCTATATGTTATTCCTTAAATCTATTTTCATTTTCATTAAATGATAAATTAGACATTTTCACCAACATAATATTGTCTTTTTTAAAAGTCTATTGAATTATTTCCTTGAATATCCATGTGAGATGACATCTATTGACTAATTAAACTACCATCACACGTAATGAGCCAATTGTAGTATTACTATTTAGTCAATAACAGTACTAACATAACTGCATCCTTTTTTGCTCACTGAATGTCAAGTAATAAAAAACATTCACCTCTCTCAATCCCTGACAGTCTAATTCCATTAAATTCAACCCCTTCTGACTGAATTATTGCACACATACATACATACACACACACTATAGTCTCCTATTTGTTAATTACAGAAACAAGATAGGCTAAAAAATCAACCTGTTCTAAAGATCTGCCACAGATCTCAACATCTGATTCTACTTCTTCTCTAAAATGGCTACAGGTTTTGTTTTCTGCACACTAATCTCCAGATTCCTCAACCCATAATTTGTTATTCTGCTTTAATTTTCCTTCAGACTGTGCCAGAACTATATCTTCATTAAGTAGAAGCTTAGACACATATACAGGTTTAACCTCCAGTTTCCTACTTGAAATTTCTTTGTTCACTGCTAACAACATTTAATCACATCATCTGAAATAGTTGTGAATAAGAATGGTGATAAAATATCTCTGTCAGACAACTACTGTAATGATAAAATGCCTAGACATTACATTTGCTGGTAGGCAGTAGAAGTATTAAGCATAAGTGAAGTTAAGATGATACAAATCAAAATCACACTGTTGTTGAGACCAGGTACCGGAGAAGCCATATTGCTGCTTTGTGAGCTCCTGCTTCCAAGCCGTTTTTGAGTGGTTTTTTCTTGTTTAATAGTGTTTACTGTTTATTTATCGTGTTCTGTATTATATACTGTTTGTTTTGAAATATGAAATATTAAATTTGGTTCGTTAATTATCGAGAAATTAACAAGTGAAAGATTGGTGGAAGTGCTAACCTTCGACACCATCAAGTGAACGATATATATATAGTTATTTCTTATATTTTTTTGATTTATCTTTATTCTTATAAGACATGTGTTAAATTATATTATATTTCATTGTGTATAAAATAAGTTAATAGCTTATAAAAATCTGAAGTGTAGCACGTGGTTAACCTACAAATAACCACTAGGCGATAGCTTCCGCTTGGCAGCAGTTATTTGCAGCTATTTCTCAATGTTACCACCTACTACAAAAATTCACTAGATATATATCGATAGTTGTGACTATTGATTTTTTTGCTATTCTCTTTGCCCGGCCAGGCTGCTGTTTGAATTTGCGGGAGATTTAAAATAATTAAATCGGACTTAAGGAAAAAAAAAAAAAATATATATATGTTTTTTACGTCCAGGTAATACAATTCCCCTAATAACTTTTGATAGGGGCCTAGTGTTCCTGAACCCTTTGGGGGTCGGACCCCCCTACTTTCCCTTAATTTTTGCGGGAACATCCACCCTCAAATTTATATTTCCCCGAAATCGAGGAGATTTTTAATTTTAATTTTTTTTTTTCTCATTGTGAGCTTGATACCCAGTTTACGATGGAAGTATCGACCAATACCACTCCTGAGGAATCTGCCGTGCTCATGGCCGGCACGCACCAGGAGCTGTCACGACCAGAGCCGCCGGCAGCCACCAAAAGAGAGCTTACCCCAGATGTGACCACTAAGCCCACTGCTAACCGAAAGAAGAGGAGAAGGAAGGCCAGCAGTGATTTGGAAAAGAGTGCTGGAGTGGATAAATCCGCTGATGGCATCAAAAAATTGGAAATGAACCTGGAAGTTCTTTTCCAGGCGATTACCAAGCTAGAAGAGGTTTGCGCCAAGAATAAGCCAAAATGGCCTATTAAAACGCAGACAGATTGGGTCATTACGGTGGCCCGTGAACTAAAGAAAGGTAACCAGACACTTGCTGTA